>CAUYPK010037561.1:0-13937 GCA_963574355.1 Loris lydekkerianus | reverse complement strand
GAAGTTAAACTATAGCTTTCATATTATGCCTATACCCAAACTATCCCAAAACCCTTGGAGGAACGTACAAAGCAGGGGGATGGGGGGGGGGTGGTTTGGGTGGAGGGAGGGTGATGGGTTGGGCCACATCTATTATGCATATTTTTATCTATAATAAAAAAAATAATAAATAAATAAAAAAAAAGAGTTATTGATGTTCAATGTTTAAAAAAAATTATTTTTGTAGCAGAAGAGTCTACTTGTAATACTTCAACTTTAGTGAAAAAGTGGAGAAACAACCTTCTTGAAAAAGAAGGTTAATGGGATGTGTTAATAATTTTTTTTTTTTGTCAGTTCCAAAAATAGATTCTCCGAAAATCACATCTTCTTAGGTTCAAGAATGCTCTTGAGATAGGAAGATGCACAAACAACATTATATGTATTTTGTTTTATTCTGTTTCTCAGAGGGAAAGTCATAGCCTACAGCATGAGTGAATACAGCCAGACATTAGGAGAAATATCATGATGGTTAACAATGATAAGCTCTGAAAGACGTTACAGAGAAAAGAGTTCAATTAACTTTTTGTGAAGGCTCTAAAAGGAGGAGAGAGCTGGGACAGGTTAGTTACTGTGAACCTTGTTTCATCATTTGTATAATAAAATGGGGGTATCTCTGGGCCTCCTTGTAACTGTCACAGTACTTGTGTCTTTGGCTGAAGTTGGTGCTATTGGAATGGGGGAATTTAGGTAGCTCCTGCCTACTCCTGAGATTTCTGCCATCTGTTCTATGTGCAGTATCTCTCCTTGGGTTCTGCACCTAATTAATAAAACCAGAAACAATAGTAGAAACTGTGACTTTTTAATATCCTCACATTTAGGTCATTTTTAATTTTCAGTTCTTCAATGCAGATGCCACCATCCCACTGACACCCTGTTATATTTGTGTGTCATCCAGCATCTCTGACGAAATGCACTTTATGGAGGTCTTCTGGTTAAGAGAAGGCTGTTTTTCCTTGAAGTCCTCAGATGATTTGGATGTGTGACAATGACATGGCAATTCACCCTTGCTTGCTGCTCTAGTGCTACAATTAGTGACAGCACTTAGGTATTTGAAATGACACCCAGAAGCTCTCCCTAAGTCAGTATCTGAGAAAAAACTGCTAACAGTATAACCTCTGGTGATATTGATTATTATTGGAAACTCCCATTCATTCTCTCCCTAGTTTGCTTGTTTCCATGGAGCAAAAGACATTGTGAATGGCAAAGTAGAATGGAAACTTGACCAGTGTGGCCCATTCAGACTGTACAGTAAATGAGGTATTTAGAGAATCCTTTCAATAATGCAAAAGTAGAAATGTTGAAACAAAGGTTTTGATAAATTAGACTTTTAAGGCCAGACTGCCTTTCCATATTCAAGCATAAGCATGAATTAGTTCCTTCCCCTAACATATTTTTACTGTTATTTATGTCAGTTTACATCTACTGGTAGTAAATAGCCCATTAAAACTAAAAAACTTGACAGCAAAGCTACTGGCTTTTTACCATTACCAAAGCAACTTATCATTAAAGAGAACATATTATAGCCTTAAATCAGATAAACATTGTATCGTGGAGACAATAGGGTTATTAAGAAAAGAATTTTTTTCTTAAGTTTTCATTATTAGGGTGTTGTACTGTGAGATATTTTGATGTGGGAGTTAGAGAAGCAAATTCAATTTATCTAGGAAAGTTTCAGTAATACTTTAAATTTAAAAAATGGATTAAACAAAGGAACACTTCAGGAAAAATGTGATCTAAACACACCACTATAGTCTGTCTTTTTCCACCTTGACAATCTACTTTCTGTCATTTTTGTATTCATAAAAACAGAGGAGTGGCAATAAATTGTTGCTTTTCCTGGTTGTGCCTGGATTACATGTAGCTTATTTTACACATACCTATTTTCCTCCTGATCACAGCAAAAGGTTATAAATCTATCAGCAGAGTGATTCCCAGAACATATGGCTCATGGGGGAAAATAGCTTGCATTTAGCTCTGGCCAGCTGTCCAGAGCTCAACAATGTTAGTAACATATTTCAGGGCAGATAAGCTCGAGTATATATTTAGAAAGTGCAAGCTAAGAAATCTATATTAATCTCCTCCATTAGATTCAAATACATAAATTGCCCATTGTGTTATTTCTTAGAGCAAAGCTTAATTAAATCATTCCTGGTCACCAAAGATCTGATGGAACAAGAATCATATTAGACACTTCAGACTTGGAATAGATGGCATTCTTCTGGTTAAAATCATAATAAGCTTTCTGGATAACCAGTAAGTTCTTCAATTGCATGTCTAACATGATTTCTGGTGCTGTCAAAGGTAAAAAAGCAATAGAAGATTCATATACAAAAAAGAGATCACTTGAAAATTTGCACTAGCTTTTAAACATTTAAGTGAAAACAAATTTCATTTCAAGATTCAGAGTTTATGAATTAAAAGTTAGTAAATTAAAAGAACTCCCTGAAGTTGTTTGTGGCTAATTTGAGGACTGGGGCAGAGAAAATATAAGATGAGCTTCAAGCATCTTTTACTGCCAAAGGGAAAGAAAGTACTTTTCAAAAAAGGAAAGAAAGAACAAAATAAAAAAGAAAAGGGAAAAAGATGGTGCTGAAAAAGACACAAGGGCCAATCTGATAGAATTCCCAATAGTCAAAGCTGGAGAAATTGAAACAACAAAATAAATAACTACAGCACTGGATAAAAACTCAATGGATTAAACAAATACCATGACTCCATACTAATATAAATAAAGGACTGAACAAGAAATAAATGGAGGAGGAGGGACAAATTTTCCTTACATAAGAATTTCCTAGAGGAAGTAAGTAAAGCTTAACAGCCCTCCCATTGAGTGGGCAGGAGTTAATGAGTCACTTCCGAAGAATAGAGTGTGAAAAAAGGGAAATGATAACTTTAAAGAAACATGATATGACCCATCTTAATTAAGTGATCAAGGTTAAAATCAAGTGAAGTATCACAAGAATGGGAAAATAAACACCACATGTACTCAATACTAAATTGAAACTAATCGATCAACACTTATGTACACATAGGAAGTAAAACTCAGTGGAAATCAACAGGTGGGAGGGGGGAAGAGAGGGATGGGTAAATTCATATCTAACATGTACAATGCACACTGTATGGGCAAAAGGCACAATTTCAACTCAAATGGCACAAAAGGAGTATATGTAACCAAAACATTTGTACCCCTGTAATGTTCTGCAATAAATTTTAAAAAAATCACCAGTGATAAACTATATTGATAATGTGTACCCAAGAAGACATGATACAATATAAAGGACACTTCATGTTTCTAATGTCTTTCCCCCAAACCCATTACCTCAGTCTAATCACAAAATAACATCAGACAATACCAAATTGAGGGATATTCCACAAAATATCTTACCAGTGCTTTCAACACATACAAAACTTTCAACACATACAAAACAAGGGGAGACTGAGATGACATGATGACTAAATGCAGTGCAGTGTCCTGGAGCAGATCCTCCACAGAAGATGTTAGAGGGAAATCTGAGAAAAGACAAATAATATCTGTGGGTTAGTTAATAATGTAGCAAGCTTAATTTCTTAGTTTTGTCAAAGATACCATGGTTAGGTAAGAAGTTAACATTAGGAGAAGCTGGATGAAATTATGGCATTGAGTTTAAATTTTAAAAAGTATTTAAACACAGTTTTTAAGTCTGCACATATTCAGAATAAAGCCAAACCCCCATTTAAGGGGGGCAAAGTAAATCCAAGATCACTTTATAAGGAGAACACTGCTCTCTCCACAGGTACTCCTTCTGACCAACTTCTGAGAGAGATGGGGTGACTAATAATGCATCTGTCCTTTCTGAAGTACCCTGTTTATAAAAGGGTATTTGTACTTCTACTACCTTAATCACAAAAGCATGTATATGTTTTAACTAATCTCATCAGATTATTGCATTCTCAAAGTTTGCCAGGAAGGATAAAATAGCAAATTTATCATTGCTTATTCATTAGGAGTTCAAATAAAAGAAATAATATTTATGGAGGATTACTTGAAAGATAATGAAGCGTATACATTTTTCTAGACACTGGAAACTCCAGGTCTTATTGAGCCAGGTCATTAGATCTGTCTGATGCATTGCGGACATCATGTTAACCTTCCAGGCAATTGCTACTGGTCTGGGCTGAGACATTCATAAAGCACTCCATGAAAGTCATCACTGTGCTTTCTAGAAGAATGCTGTTGGAGTTATCATTTCTCACATAATGCAATGTAATTCAGGTGTAGGGTATTTATCAAGTATCAACAACAGGATTCTTCTCTGGAGAAGTAGATGGGAGTTTTTAACCATATGCAAGAAATAGATGGGAGTTTTTAACCATACGCAACCGTTGGATTTTGAAATTGGTGTGTTTTCCTTTTTGCACTGCAGGCCAAAAAAACCTCACAATTAAATTTGTGGTATCTTATATATACTATATATACTAGTAAGTATATATAACTATATAATATTATAATATACTAATAAGTATATATAACTATATAACATCCTAATAAGTATATATTAGTCTCTATATAATTATATATACTAATAAGTACATATAACTTTAGACCATGTATTCCAAACACCAATATCTCTTTGACCCTATTTTTAATTATTCCTCCTATCTTTTAACCTTTGTATATATTATTTACACTATATTGCTAAGATGTTTACTGCTGAGAAATTTTGGGAATGCCTATAGACATATTTTTTTGAAAAAATTAAAGGTTTTTCTATTACTCAGATAATTATTAACATATTTCAGTATGAGTATAGATACAGCTAGATTTATCATGCTGTATTTTATTACCTTTTTTAGTAGGTTGTTTTAAGCCTTATTTTGGGGGGAGAAGGATATAACATAGGGTATAAATAAATACATTGAAGTGACATTAAATAAATGCATTTAAGTCCTCAGTTTTGTTTTATCTGGGTTAGATCTTATCCTTTTGCAGGTGGACCATATTTTATGTCTGTGTTTTCATAAGTGCATTGAGAATTTTAAACTTCACGAATATACTATAATTATGAATTTTTCTTTAACATTGAACATATAGAACACATTTTTCCTAATGCACTATGATTGATCAATCAATCCATAATTTCTTAATAAATACACATGTAGAACATAAGCATTCTATTTCTTTTGTTTTTAATTGGAACTTGGAAAAAATACATTTTTTCCTTCTTAACAGAAGAGCAATCTTCATTGGGTAACTCTTGAAGTAGAAGCTTAATTCAATGGCCTCTGCAGAGTTTTGCTAGTATCTCTAGTATGAACTTAACCAAAGGAGATATTAGAAGTAATAATAATATGTAAGGCATATAATAATAATAGTAATAAAAATGATACCTATATGTTTTAAAAATAGTGAAGAGGAAAACATGGAAGAGAAGAAAGAAATAGATGAGTTGTGTAAATAATTAGTTTTGCAGAAATCATGGTCTTAATCCTTTTTTAGTATGGTATTGTTAAAGAAGACCAAAGAGAAGAAGGATTTTTTTTAAAAAAGAAGAAAATGGTTAGAGACAAGCTGAACAATTTTAATGAAGAAGAATTATAAAGAAGAAAAAGACCTTACTCAAAATAGATGTTAAAGGGGGCCTTCCAAGACCATAGAAAATGCTCATTGATTTATAGTTAAGAATTGTTAGAACTAAAAGGGCATCTTTAAAGTACATCTATTTTAATCTCCTTTCACCTCTCTCTCTCCTCCATCCCACTTTTCTCCCTACCTCTGTCTTTCTATCCCCCTCTCCTTAAATGAGGGACTTGAGATCCAAAATGGTGACAAGGCACAATCCTCCCTAAGGCTTATAGCTCTGGGGCAGAGCTAAGGTTAACAACCCAGTTCTCTTGATTTCTAGTTCAATTTTCCTTTTACATCAGGGGGTGGAGATAAAAAATACAGCAATACCAAAATAAAGTATATTCAAACATAAATCATGGTTAACTAAACTCCTACTGCTGAGATTGGTTGGTCTCAAAACCAGATGTTTTGTGTGGGTCAAAATTGGGAGGCATCATGGCTGGGCATCATGGCTCATTCCTGTAATCCTAGCACTCTGAGAGACTGAGGTGGGTGCGTTGCTTGAGCTCATGAGTTTGAGATCAGCCTGAGAAAAAGAGAGACCCCTGTTTCTACTAAAAATAGAAAAACTGAAGCTGGAGAATCGCTTGAGCCGGAGTTGGAGGTTGCTGTGAGCTATGATACCACAGCACTCTACCCAGGGCAACAGCTTGAGACTATGTCTCGAAATATATAAATAAATTGGGAGTACACAGTTAAAGGTTTTATCAATGACATTGATTTCCCTCCAACTAATTTGTTCATAATTAGTGCTAAATAAATATATTTTATACTAACCTATTGGGTTATTGTTAAATTTCTACTCAGGCTTGATTCTTTGATCTGACTTTAGATGGTGGCATCACTATGACCCTTGACCACTCAGCTGTGTCCAGTTTCTACCCACTCCCATACCTGTCATCACCCCAGATCACCCATGCCCTGGAAAACAGCCGGAGATGGTCACACACTGAGTGAACTTCATTATCTAGCCACCAGCCCTTGATAGATTCAGACAGTTGCTCCCAATTAATGTTCAGAAAATTTTTTACCTAATTAATTCTCTGGAAAATTCATAGTATTGTTTTTGTTGTGCTTTTCTTCTATTTTCATGTCTAGTTCTATTTCCTGAACTGATAACCTCATATATCATTTCACTGAGAAGCTTGAGGCCATTTTCCTCATGTACCTACTTTGAGCACATTTCTGTATATTTCCACAAGCTCACCCTCTTTCCTAGATTAACTACATCTGCTTCCTAGCTTGTTTTCACCTCTCCATTTCCAAACCTCCCACTTTTCACCCTCTTTAGATTTCTCTCTGTCAATAATTCCTTGTATCTGGTTTGCTCAAAATATTTCTTTAGTAACCCTCACTCTCTCTTTTATTGTCAAAAGTGTTCAGATCTATACTCTTTTGAGGAAATGGTCCTTGAGCCTGTTGTTTATTTATCTGTCTTTGGCCCTTGGAAAGTGCACTCACTGTCAATAATTGTTTTATTACTAGTGTTTAATTCCTGTACGGATCTGCATCACCAGCCCGTACCTTTCTCCTGAGCCACAGCCAGCCAAATTGGATTCAGTTCTATCCAAGACCATTCCACTTTAGTTCAGTTTAAGAAATTTTGATATTTATTACCACTCATTGGTTACCACTTTTCATTTTTTCTACTTCAGACTTGTTAGACCTTGATTGTGTTTTCTTTGGTTCTCTGACCTTCTTTTATAATTTATAGGTATTCCCGTCATGCTCTCCACGGGTCTCTTTGCTTTAATCACAACCTATCATGGGTCACATTGGGATTTTAACAAAAGATACCATTCTTCTTGTTCTGCTTTGGCACCACATGTCAGGTATATAACTGCCCCTGCTCGTGGAATTAATGAACTCATTTCCTGCTTAGGCTCTTCCTAAGCAACTGGTGATTGGGAAACTGCCTGGCCAGGCCCTTATATCTCACATCCCAGGGATTACAAGATTCTTGTGTAAACAATCTTTACACAAGATTCCTAGCCAGTGTATTCTGCACAAAAATACAAGATTAAGCTTCCCCCCAAAATTTCTTATTTGCATTATCCCTCTCCCTCTTCACTATCTTTCCACAATGTATTCTATACAGTAAAGTCCAAGTCCCTCACACTGGAATTCAAGGTTTCCGACTCAAGCCCACACCTCTAAACTCCTCACGTCTCTCATAACATAAATCTTCTTCAGCCAGATTTGTCTACTCAGCAAACATGCATTTCCACAGCAGCACTTTTGTTTATGCCATTAATCAAAAAACTCCATCCTATCTACATCTTAACCATCCAATGCCCCCCCCCAAAAAATACATTTTTACATAAAATTTCACATTCGTTGCTGCTTAAAAATCTTGAATTACCCAGGGCAGAATAGACTATTCCCTAGTTTAATGAAGAATTTGATTTTTATCAATAATATCACATTTTAATGGTAAAATTCAAAATTACTTCTATTAAAATTCAGAATAGGATGAGGATGCTGGCTATTGTCAATACTATTCAATGTGCTTGAATTTTCTATATTGAGAGAAATTTTAATGTAGAAAATTTCTTTCCAAAGTTTTCTTTTGGAAAGGGAAAGACAAAGATATCTTAATTTGCAGATTATATGATTGTTGACTGCTCAGGTAACCCAAGAGAATCAAAAATAAAAAACTAATAAGAGAGCTCTAAGTTTGTTGTGTATAAAATACATATCCCCCAATCAAGTTTCCCATATACTTCCAATGACAGGCTGAAAACAAATAACAAAAAACCAAAAACTTGCAATAAAATATGTAAATATTATGTTTGTATATAATAAAAAATAAATTTAGGAATATGCAGAATTTTTATGAATGAATCTGTAAAATTTTAATGTGTATCATATCTACTACTCAATGCAACTCAATTTTGTGATCTCCAAAAAACTTTCCAAAACCATCATCAAAACATTTGCTGTCATCTGAATTCTTTTCATTTTTGTTGTGGATAATAGTCAATTATTCCTAATCACATAGTTCTCGACTTTTAGACCATGAGATTCTCAAAGATTGTGATTTTTGTATAGTGGCTATTATGTAACTTTGATAGCCTTAATCACTTTAGCTTCTGCTTTCTAATCTGTAAAATAGAAATTATGTGAGTATACACATTAGCAGGTTACTATGTAGATTAAATGTGTAGTTAATAATTAATGATAATACTATAAATTTAATTTATACTAACATTCAATCATTATACAAAATAATTTATTAGTTTAAATTATTATTAAATTAAATGAACAAAAGTCCCTAGTAGTATGCAACTTGGCACATAATAAGCCTTCAGTAACTCTCAGTACAAGGTTATACAGAGTTAGCCAAGGTGTTGATGAATGTCAAGGATGAATGATCCCTTTAACTCTAGGAATGGCAGTAAGGGAAGGGACCCAGAACAAACACAGCAACTATAATTCAGAACTAAAGGAAGTCAGAAACTAGAAGTAAAACAAGATCTGGGAATCAGGAGAACACATAAAAATAGTCTGAGTTACTTTAAGGTACATTTGCTGAGAAAGAATGGAGCTGGTGGACCTTCAGAGGTCAGAAACTGCAGTTATACAACATCTTCCATGTGTTTTTGAAAGAACATTATACTCATGCCAGTAGGAAGATGAATGTATTCAGGGAGGTGATAGACTGGACTTGCTAATTTTCTAAGAATCAATCCTACAGAAAGATTAAAGTTAGCAGCTCTCAAATCAATGGGAAGATGATTATGGGGGAGCAGTCAAAATCTATACAATTAAAATGTCACACCCATGCCCACAGTAAACATCCTTTAAATAACCCACCGGCATTTTCACAGTCATTGAGATCACCTAGAGTGATCTTGATTTAAAATATTATTAAGCAGTTTCTTACTATTAAATGTTTCAAAAGCCAAGTTCCAATTAAGAGGATATTTACTCCATATGAGCTACAAAAATATCAAAGGATGTTCTGTGTCAGGTTTATGCTAGCTAGTTTTACTGCAAGAGAAATTTAATTTTTTAAATTATATATTTCATATATAAATATATTTTGTTAAATTATTATATATAAGTTATGATATATTATATATAAATTAAAATAATTTAAAAATAATTTTTAAACTATTATATAATAATTTTTTTAATTATTATATATCTTGCTTCAAAAAGAATATAAGGCAGAAGAAATCCATATTCTTATTCTAATCCTGGGAAATGTCATCAAATCCTATTGTGAGAAAAGAACTTTCATGTAATTTACATTAGGTCAACATTTTTATATTTCTAAGTATGTTATAATCCTAGTAATTTTTCAGATATGTTTGTACTATTATGTTAACAAAGCTCTTTTTAATGTTAGCATAGACTATAATGGTGACTGTCTGGACATGATCAAGTTAGAAGGTTCAAGGGAACTTTTACAAAGCTTACAATATAATCTGCCAACCTTCTTTCTCATTCTGCCTCTCTATTGTATATATAAAGGTCTTTTTTCTGTTGGACTAATCTAATATCATTTTTAAAATGTGTCAAATGTAAACCAAAAAGACCACCATCTTTATCACATTGTTAAAATAATCTGAGATTTGTTCCATGTGACTACTTTAAATAAACAACTTTAATATTTTCCACAGATAATCATAAGCACAGCTATCATTAAGAAATCCTAGAAGAATTCAATAGATCACAAAGAAGTGTTGTGATGAGCTACAGTGAAGGTATTTTTGGATGGAAAATAGAGGATAAACCAACTGGCTAAAAAGTTGAGCTAAGACTCTCCAGGGTTATGGCAATGATTATGCATAAGAGATTTATAAAAATGCAATATAGAGAGATAAGATAAAAGAATTTTAAAGTTAAGTAAAAATGTAAATGCCAATTCAAAAAAAACACTAAAGTGATGCCATGGTAGCGTTCAGAAAGGACAGTGGCTTTTTCTGCTTAAGACCTGTGTGAAAATCCCACACCCTTCCTGTAGCTGTGTTACCTGCATCAGTTATTTATGCCCCAAACCTCATTTCCCTACATACACATAGTCTGAGAGTGATCTTTAACTTTTGAGTTTTGTTGAGAATTAAATGAGATTATGTACAAAAATCTTAGTAGATTTTACTAATTTACCAATTTTACTAATTTACTAAGTAACATCATGAAAATAATATAAACCCTATACAATGTGTGTGTGTGTGTTTCAATGCCATAAGACGGCAAGTTTATCAAGTGAATTGACTAAGCTGTGGGTTTCATGAACGTGGAACCATGTCTGTCTTTTTTGCTTGGGCGTTAGCCCAATACCTGGTACTCTGTATTTCCTGAGTGGAAAAAAAAAAAAAGAATGAGTGAATTGCTACCAATAACCGTACATAGACATTCAAGAGGAAGCAGAGTTTTAGAACAAAAACGTAGAAGGAAACTGGGTTACACTCATGTTTATACACCTCCTTTATTGGCTCATCCCTGTTTACCATAGGGAAAAGGGCCTTTTCTATAACCATAAGAATTCAAGGAAAGCAGAGACATGAAGATCTGTATCCACTATTGTGAAAACACTGCCTTTCAGCTGATAGGTATTTCCAATGAAGCTTAAACAAAGTGGCATGAATCGTAGCCTTGCCATTGCATCATACTTCCACTCAGAACAAACTCAAGTCACCCCCTGATCCTTAGTAACCTCAGGCTCTCAAAGATAATCATGCAAATTGAAATAATGCTTATCAAAAAGGATCTAAAAGCAGACTGATTGTACGACACACCCATTGAAGAACTGATCACACGTCTTTGAAGATTTATGGGATTTCTCTATAGGAAAAGATTAGTCAACAAGAAAGACAAAAGAAACATGGTAGTACTACCCAGCTCACAAATGCCTCTCCCCCTACTCTCCTTGCATAGGAGAAAAGCTTACAGTCACTTAGAGTCACACATGGACTGCTTTACACCATACTCTGTAGGAAAGTGAAAGAAAAATAAATTTTTAAAGTAAGGTTTCAAAGTTCTTATGTAATGAAGACACACGCAAGTAAAAAATATATGAGTCCTGTATAAAAACTAAGGAGTGTGTGGTTAAAAGCACCAACTTTAGAATCAGATCTGTCAGGGTTCCCATCTGGCCTTCATTACCTACTAACAAAGTGACCATTTTAGAGTAAACTAAACTATGTATGTATGCCTCAATTCCCATGGAGTGCCGGCATCTTGTAGGGTGACTTAAGTCCTTGATGCAACGATACATGCCATCTATTTGGTGAGAGTATTCATTAATGATAGTTATGATTTTTATGCTGAAGGAAATGATCTCAGTCTTGGAAATAGAAGCACTCTTTCTCCTGCTTCAAAATCAATTAATGATAATTTTGTCTTTGCTTAACTTTTCAAATGCCTGAACACTGAGAGTTGAATTGCTGCTAATTGGGAGAATAGATGAACCAGAGAGAAGAGAGACACAGAGGGGCCATTACTGGGGCGGGAGGGGGGCTCTGTTTTCATTTTCTGATTAAGCATTGTCTGAAAGTGAGGGCTTGGTTCAGCATTTACCAACTGTCAGTGTGCACATGGAATTAGACAGCCAGGGTTCCAGTGCCTCTCTGCCACTTACCAGCCAGGGCAAGTTCTTTACCTCTTCAAGCCTCAGTGTCCACCCCTATATGATGAAAATGGTGATATCCCCTAACACAGAGTCACTGGGTGTTTAAAAGAAATTATGGTGTAAAATGCTTAGCATAAATGCCTGACAGATCTAACCATTCAATAAGATTTAGGTAATAATAATAATGACAATAATAAGTAGGTCACCTTACAATTTGAATCTAAAATTTTAATGTCACTGAAGAATTCCTTATAAGGGCTTAAAACAGTGAATTCAAACTGAAATGAAATATTATTGGCACTGCATATTTCACAACTAGGGTTAAAAGTGATACTGTAATAATTTAGGCAAAGGTTTTAACTAACTTGGGATAGACAATAAGCTCGATTTGCTGTGTGATTCCCCCACAATTCTCCATTATTTTTCCCAAACTCTAACTAGATTTTTTTTCTCCTGATCTTTTATGATGAGACATTTGTCAAATATTTTATACTTTACCAAGTGTCATCACATCATATACCTTTTATCTCCAAATAACTTCATATTCCAGTCCAGAATGAAATCCCTGGGAAGTCCCAAATGTCTAGTGATGTTACATATAGCAGCAAGATGCAGTGGAAGCATAAACCTTCAGCTTCAATTAACAGTAAGTGACCATTCATTGAATGCCTTCTACATGTCAAGCACTATGCTGAGCTCTTTTCAGCTTATTTGAATTTTCTGAATATAGTTATGCTAATATTGGGAAAGCTGACCTTTACATGTGAGAGACAGTTTGCTTAAGATCAAAGAGTTAAGAAATGGCCGAGTCAGAGTTGGACTCTAAGTCCATCTGACTTCAAAGCCTGTCCTTTCTTCTCTAAGCCTCACTGCCTCTCCCCAGGAAACTGGGCACCTACCCAAGCCCAGTAGGCAAGAGCAGGCTCCAGGCAGCACTCCAGGCAGCACCACTGAACCCAAGCCCCATCAGAGGATGGTGCCAAGGCAACTGAAGGGCTTCCTGCCCCAGACAGGATTGGCAGGGGCACTAGCCAGCCTGGTCTGGAGGTGAAATTCATAGAAAACTCAGCTTTGGCCAGCTGGCAAGACAAAAGTGGCCTGACAGAGAGAGGTTTACAATTAACCTGTTGGGTCCAGCAGCTTTTAAATGTTATTAATGCCCACAATTTTGTTTTGTTTTATAGTTAACGATGATACATTTTTCTTTTTTTTTTTTTTTTATTAAATCATAGCTGTGTACATTGATATGATCATGGGGCATCATATACTAGCTTCATAAACCATTTGACACGTTTTCATCCCAATATTCAACATAGCCTTCCTGGCATTTTCCCAGTCACCGTGGCATGACATTTACATTTCACATTTGCTGAGTTTCACCCTTGCCCTTGTGAGATGCCCCGTAGGTGTAATTCCACCAATACCCCTTCCTCCCCCCCCCCCTCCACCCTCCCTCTTCTTCTTTTCCCCCTTTCCCCTATTCTTAGGTTGTAACTGGGTTATAGCTCTCATGTGAAAGCCCTAATTTAGTTTCCTAGTACGGGAGAGTTCATTTGTTTCTTTTTCCTCCAGTCTTGGGATACTTTACTAAGAAGGATATGTTCCAACTCCATCCATGTAAAGATGAAAGAGGAAAAGTCTCCATCTTTCTTTAAGGCTGCATAATATTCCATGGTGTACATATACCACAATTTATTAATCCATTCGTGGATC
>CAUYPK010037557.1:0-27773 GCA_963574355.1 Loris lydekkerianus | reverse complement strand
TGTGTTTAATATATTATTGTTAAAATTATATGCTTTTGTGTGAGTGTTTGTCTGTTTTGGCAGGTCACTGCGTGGTGTGGCTCTCTGACTCTCACAGTTTAAAATTTTGGCCCTTTGTGTCGAACTTGTTCGCCACCCCTGTCCCAGGCAATGCCAGTGCTGCTGGTTGATGGACCTCGTTTTGAGTGGCAATGATCAAGATATCCTATCATTGAACAGTTTCCCCCCAGAACTGCTCTGTGGCAACAAGGCCCAGCATCCCTAGCCTGGTGTCATCCCCCCACAGGAATGGTTATGAAAAAGCCCCCATGCTCTACCAGCTAGATCCTACTGATAATTTCTCCTCCATGTCCTCCCACCCCCTTCTGAATAAAAGTAATTTAGGGAAAAATAATCCTCTACTTTCCAACTTTCTCAGTAGCCTTATGATTCAGACGATGCTTCAGACATTCCCACCCTTTATCAATTTGGAATGTGAATGAGACATCTGACCCGAATTTCCCAATTTCCTGTAGCTGAGCCATAAGGTAAAAGTCTGAACAGTTTCATCAAGCAACTCTTCGGATTTCCAGTTTCAGACAGAAAAACATGATTCTCTTTCATTTTAAGCCATTAAAGTCTGGGAAACTTTACTTCACATGACTGAACTTGGGATCAAACAAAACTGCCTGGGGTAGAGGATGGGGTCTGTTTAAAGAACAGAATCCACCTCAAACCCGGGATAGATCCTTCTTTATCTGAGGAGAGACAGAAAAGGCACCCCTGTCGTCTGCCTTCTCACCCCAAGATTTACATGAAATATGCTCTTGCAGGTCCAACAACCTCTTCAGTAAGCCCCTCTCCAGGGATGTCGCAGCTTTCCAGAGAAAAGTTCCCCAGTAGGAGGTGGTTTTTCTTCTCTTTTTAAAATGTTCTCTTGCGACTTACGGTCAATCAGCAGTAGAGGATTCCAGGGTTGCTACGAGTCTCTCTTAGGTCCCATGAAAATGACTCCTTATTATGCAGGCCCCTCGTTTCTCAAATACATCACTCTCACAGGCAGGTCAAAGATGTTAGACTCTGCCAGTAAAATCCAAAAAACAGGGGTTGACCCCAAGTCCCACTATTTCTGGACTCCCCATAATATTCACGACTCTTCTAGCCACAGAGTACTCAGAAATCTACCATCTTGGTTAACCTTGGAGGATGGCAGCTCAAATAAGATTTTTTTCTGAAAAGGTATGAACTATTTTTTTCTCCTCCCTTCCTTGAAAAAATTAATTCTTAAATTGAGAGCCTGGATCAATCTCAGGAAACTGATGCCAAGTTCTGCATTTGCCAGGTCATTTTCGAAGAGGTGGCATATCAGAGGGGGAAAGCCCTGGGCTTGGAGTTGGGATTGAGCCCTAGATTTTCCCTATACCAGGTGAGTGACACTGGGTCTGTGACATAACCTTGCTGGCATGACTTTCTTCATCTGTTATTTTTGTTTTGTTTTGTTTTGTTTTGTTTTAAATAACAGATGTCTTGTTTCCTCACAAGGGCTGGAAAGAATGAAGAAGGAAGCACAAAGACCTTTCACATTGACGTCTGGAACAAATGAAGAAAAGAGAGAGAGGTGGATAGATGGGTAGACAGGCCCGTGGAAGACAAGTGGATGGGTATGTAGATAAGCAGGTAGTGGAAAGATGGGTGGAGAGTGGCATGAGCAGCTGGGTCGGTGCATGGACAGGTGAATGACACAAGCTCTATCAGGGCAGGGATTTGTTTGGTTTTATTTTTTTAAGTGTCTCCTGCCATAAATCCAGTAAGTATTCCACACTGCCTTTTCTAAATCACTGAATCCAAAACTTACAACCAAAAAGTAAATATCTATCTTTCCAAATTATAGGCTTCTCTGACAGAGAAAAAAAAAAGTGGAACCATGTGCTTCATTCTTTTCATTTTACAAGTGAAGAAACAGGCCAGAGAGGGGAAGGGATTTATTTGTTCAAGCTGATGAGCTCGCAAGGGGCAGGGCTGGAGAGATTCTACCAAGCTGGGACTCCAAACCTATCAGTCACTTTCTGATGGATCCCTTGTCTCCACGAAGCGTACCCAGGCTCTCTGGCATTAGAAAGCATTTTCACGTCCTCCTGACCAAGAGCCCAGCAGAAGGCTGACTTTTTAGAAAAGTAAAACACTAAATATCATTTACCGAAGAGTGGCTCTTTCTCAACGACAGGAAAATAGAGAGATGTGTTTCCAATTAGTCAGGGAAAGAACTCAGCCTCAAATGCCTTGCCATTTAGGGCTGCTAAGCTGGTGATTTCTCCCCAAAGCAGAGAACTGGTATAACTGTCATCATCCTTTCTGTTATTTGCATCCAAAGAAGTCACATGTGTCTCAGCAACGTGAAATATTCTCTTTCATCTACCGGAGAATTATCATCTCGTGTCCGCTCCTTCCTCCAGATTGCACATCATTAAGTTTCCCTTCCATGAGCTAAATTCCTTGACACAAACTTTCATGCAAAGTAATATGTTTTAGAAAGAGAAAAAATCATTAGAGAAGGGTTTAGCTTTCCTTCATTCTACAGCCCTTTCTCTAAAGGGGCTCCTGACTGCCAGATAGCTTTCTCTGGGCACAGAAAGACTCCTCTTCATTTTGGTGAGCACACCTGATAAAGCTTCATTAAAATTCTTTCCCAAACAGAAAACTCGGGCATCTGGATTCCAAATAAATGCATGCATTTCTAAAAGGAAAGCTGACAAGGAGAAGTTACATGCACACCATTAAAAAGTCAGAAAAGCCCTGACTCAGATCAATCTTGCAATTCATTAATGCCAAGCAGTCCCATGGGAAGGAGGCAGGGCAGTGCTACTGAAAGAAGCCAGGGCTTTGTCAAGGCCAAGTGTACTGAGGTGACAGAGTTTTGAGGGAGTAACAACAAGGGAATACCTCAGTAAAGAGAAAGTACCTCCCGGGTTTTCAGGGCATTGGAACTTCATTCAGTTTGGAAGCAGAGAAGAGATATGGCCAGTGTGGTGCACAGTTGAGACAATGGCCTGCAGTCTTATTCAAACCTCCCTTTATCTGTGTCCTGGGAAGGCCCCTTTCATAGTGACTGAGCTCAGCCACAGAATTCACTTTGACCAATAAGACAGTTGCCAAAGAGATGAAGCAGAGACTTGAGAAGTGCTTGAGCACTGGGGTTTGCTCTTGCTGCCCTTGGAACTCAGTAACTGCCACGTGAATGAGACCGAGACCAGCCTGCTGAACTATCCAAGAACACCTGGGTCCAGCCATATAGCCATCCCAGGGTCCCCTGCTGAGACCAAAGACCTGTGAGGGAGACCAGCTGAGAAGAGACTGGACACACTCCAGATCCAAAGAGCCGTGCAACTGAACCCAGCCCAAATTACCTATCTACATAACTAAGAATGAAATAAGTTACTTATTGTTGTAAGCCATGCATTTGGGGGAGGAAAGTTTGTTACCCAGAAAAATATAATTGGCACAACTCTGAATCTCTCACTAAGAACATTCATAACAGTTTTATATGGTTTATCAGCTGGTTTTTGAGGGTTAAGAGGCTCCTGACTTGAAAACATATTTGACACAAAGTCCATGGTCTTGTCAATATATCATGAAAAATGCTTCCAACAAGTAAGAGATAAGGATTAGATAGATAAGAGAGGAATCTTAGAGGCATTAGTCCCACTCCAAGAACACTATGACAATCACGGCATTATGGCGAACATGCATCCAGATGTACCCAACAAGTTGGTCCATGCATTTGGAGGTAGCAGGGCTTGGTTTGAGGTCTTGCTCTTGGCACTTAGCAGTCACGTGACCCTTGACAAATCATTTCACCTGTCTTTTTCTTCAATAATAATGCAGAGCCACCAAGAGTTATCACACAAGTCTTGTGAGAAAGAGTTGAAAAACACACACGTGAAAGTGGCTTGTAACATGGAGAATGCTATACAAGATCAAGTATAATCTTTATGACAAAGTTGATTAGTAATAAGGCTGTGGCTACTGGCCTACACTCAGAAATTAAGATTCCAGAGCCCGCTGTTTCCATATGCCTACACCCATTTGATCATCCCACTCCAGTCTTCTCTTGTGAAAGTAACAACAACTTATCCAACTACATCAACAAATGCCAATAGAATTTTAAGACATGGAGCTTTTATGTTTATGAACCATATCATAAGCTGGCAAAGAGTAGAAATGGAAGACATTTGCTATGGTAAGATATCCTACTGTGAACTGTTTAGCAATTACAATAATTATCCCTAAGGTATCTATCCTTAGTTGCATTAAAGACACATTCAGGAGAATGTACTCCATGTTTAAACATCAAGGTCTTACTAGACATATCTTCACAGAGAATTTTTAATTGATCAGTGTACCATACTGAGCATATAGAATCAGACAGAGAGAGGTTTCAATGTGTGTCATATGTAGTGAACTCAAGACATTCCAAAGCAAGTGAAAAAAAAAAGCAGGGTAGGGTTGATGCATAACCTCCAGCTCAGCAGAACCTCTGTGTTTCTCAAACCTTGGTGATGAAACTCAATAATGGAGATATTAATAGTTTCCCAATTTGTGGGAGGAAAAATAGCATTTCTTCAACTTTATGATTGTCCTCTGATGATTTTCCCAACATTCTTGGTGACTGTTACTTTTGTCTCTGAGAGAATGCACCATAAGACTGTATTTCTGATTTGGCAGAAAATGCCGTATTTAGCTGTTCTAAGTTTGGGGTGATGTTAATAATTGCCTCCAGGTGCTGTCGTGTGTCATGTGGCATTAGAACCAATGCCTGTGGTTCTAATCCTCAGAATAGTTCCATGAGACAGACACTAATATTTTTTCCTATTTTCAGGATCAAGTAAAGGAGGTATAGAGAGGTTAAGTAACAAGCTCAAAATCAGCCAGCCAGTCCATGGAGGAACTGGCATTTTCTCTGGGAACCTGATTCTAGGGTCTGTGTTCTTAACCAGAGCATACATGAAGTCTATGGTATTCCTTGGGAAGCACCAATATTTCCAAATGCTCTGCTCCTTAAAAATGTTTGCAAATCCCTAGATTAATACCTGTCAAAAACAGAATCACTGTCATAGAACTTGGTATAATGCTGGCTTCTTGAATCTAAAGTCTCAACACAAAATTAAACATTAGAACTACAATGATGACGTCTGTATGTTATGCACATTCACACACGCACGCATATATGCACACACACCACATGCCCCATACCCTAGTCATTTTACTAGATAGCCTGTCTAGATTTATTTTATTTTGGCTGTGAATGAAGATATTTCTCTTCCAATTCAATAAAAAAGCACAACAGAGCTGTAAATAAAGAGATGAATGTAAGAATTCAAGCATTTGATTGCATTAATTCAAAGAACTGATTAAAGAGTCTTGATACAATGGTAGAAATCGGTTTGATTTATTAGGCTACATCATCCATGAAATCTGCACAGAGTGGGGGAAAAAAATTAAACCTGTCACTTTAAAGAAATACACTCCACAATAAAGGGAATGAGGAAAAGGAACACCTAGGATAATTTATAAACATATACATAATCTGGAGAAACCAACTCACAACTGGATATTTCATTTCTCCAGGCCTGTGATTGGGAGCAGTTCCTCCCTCACTCCCACCTCCAGTTTTCAATTAGGAGAGCAATAGTGCTTTGCTGCTGTTTCTCCTCAACCTGGATCAGGATACAGCAAGGATCTGTAAGTTATAAACACTGCTCAGCCATTAGGCAGATCATTAGTTGTCTTTTGCATTATAACATTACTATCCTGCCACATGGCCAAAGGTTCCCAGCTTCAGGCACTTTGTACCTGCTCTGGGGAAATGCCAGATACCCTTATCCAAAGAATGCCAACAGGAGATATACTGAGACTCTTGCTGGCTCCTTGACCAGCAAGAAGGCCAAAGGATGGTCCACTGGCCTTCTGTGTCAGCCCCACCTGTGAGCTTGCTGGAAATGCAGAGTCTAGCTCCTACCCCAGATCTTCTGAAGCAGAATCTGAATTTTGCAAAATCTCTAAATGATTTCATTGCATGGCAAAGTTTGATAAGCACGGGCTTAAATCCCCAATGTCAACGAGAGCATTCAGTTCCAGGAGCAGTATTCTTACTGCAAGGTGGTAAGTGACCAGCAGTTAAGAAACTGGAGGTCTTGGTTCACTCCTCTCCTCTACACCTGGTCAGAGGCAGTCCTACTGAGTTACTTTCAAGGGTTTGAAAGATCTCATATAGCCCAGGGTCAAGATCTGCTTCATGAGGCTCCAAGGAGAAAGAATGGGGAGTTTAAAATGGAGTTTCTCAGCAGCAGCACTGTTGACATTTTGAATGAGATGGCCTTTATGGTGGGGTGGGAAGACTGCCCTATACATTACAGGACGTTTAGCAACATCCTCAGATTCCACCCTACCCACGAGATGTTAGTCACACCACCCACCCCCAGCACAGAAAATCAATAAGGTCTCCAGACACTGCCAACTATCTCCAGGGAGAAAAAAAATCACCCCTACTTGAGAACCACTGGTTTAAATAATCAATGGTTCATATAAATTAATTCATTGGTATGACTGCTAAAAATAAAATCCAAAAAAAATAACCAATAGTGCATTCTTTAATTATAAAAATAGTATCTGTAGAAGTTCAAATGAAGGAAAGCAATGTCCTGGATCCGTCTGACCCCAGGGCCATTCCCTCCTGTGACACTATGCTCTATTCAGGCCCCACACTTGTTAAAAGAAAACAAAACAAAAAATACTGAGTAAATTAACAATGTTGTAAAAGCACTGAGGGTGGAGACACAATGAGGAATAAGTGAGGGATGGGTGATGTTCAATCTGGAGATAAGAAGCATAAGCCAATTGTCTTCCAACACCTGAAAGATGTGAAAGAGGAATCAGACCAGATTCTAGAAGGGTTCCAGAGAGAGATTCAGTGATGCCAGAGCTGATTGGGTATCTAAAAATAGGAAATACTGCTTATGGTCAGAGTTGCCCTCTAAGCTGATAATGCAAGATGTAGCTCGGAATCACAGAGGTACAGCACGGATCCTGTGCTGAGCTGAAACACGGCAAGAGCGTTCATTCATTCTACCAGTCATGCTTTTAGCAGATATTGATTCCACATTTGACGTCACAAAATCACATTCATGTTGCACACAGCAGAACTGGGAAGGCCAAAGTCTTGGCCTTCAAGGAATTCACAGACAGTTGGTGAACTGGAGAACTCATCAATACAAAGACACAGTTAAGTGAGATTGGGGGGGGGGGGGCATCTGGCCCAATATTCTCCCCTCTTCTAACTTGTCACTTGTTAAATTTTAGTGAAGAGGTGACATGGGGCAAAGCAAATTAATAAAGCAACACGTGGAGAGAGTGCTGGAGAAGGAACAGATGTGGACTCTTGTTCTGCCACTTGGCAGTTCTGAAACCATCACCAAGCCTCTGAGCATTTCTAGTTCAGAAGTTAAAGCTAGGAGAGATTTCCATTACGTGACGGGGTTCCTGCCCTCTGGGAGCTTCCAATTATGTTATGCAGAGCCCACTCAGCTTCTAATGTTGAGTGTACACTGGGTGTTTGCTGGAAAATGAGACAGTGGCAACTGACATGCAAAGGGGGCCTGAGCCTCCCCGCAGAGGATAACCATGAGCTAGCTCACATAGACACTAAACATTTCACTTCCTGTTCATTTGTTTTCCTAGCTGGCAAAACAGACAGGGCTGTGAAGTTACTTAAAAGAAAACAGCCACTAGCAGTCTAATTCTCTGTAACTCATGCCTCACCTTGGGCCAACAAAGCCAAGGTCCTCTTAGCAAAACACTAATTATGGTGACATGGACACAATTAACTCCTGCCTTCACGCAAATAAAGGATCTAAACCAAATTCAAATGATATATATACATTTTTTTTAAAGTGGCACAATGCTGACAAGGAGACCAAAGTAAATGTCTCCATGTGTCTTTAATAATAACCTTAAAGGAAGACATATTTTATCCTAAAAGAAGCGGGTCAGTCATATGACCCTACCCGGCGAGTATTAAAACAGCTGTTCTATGCATAGAATAACATTCCTTTAATTTACTGTGTTTGCTTTTTAGACCCTATTTTGTTTTTCCATTTTGAAGAACTAAATGCCCCAGATGAATCAGTCAACAATATGTTGGCTGCTCTCACATTCAGCCTTCTGCTGTTTTATAATGGTGCCCTGATCTTATTTCAAGAAAAGAATGACAAACTTATAGCTGCAAATGCTAAATTTATGGGGTTCTTTGTGGCAGGCATTACTGAGAACAGGACTGAGGAAATAGGCAAGACGTACTGCAAAGAGGAAACCTCCATAAATACAAGGCCAGGCCTCAATTTTCATCTGAGCCCTGCCATCCAAGCAGTGAAACCCTACATGCTTGATTTAAAAAAAGAAAGAAAGAAAGAAAGAAAGAAAGAAAGAAAGAAAGAAAGAAAGAAAGAAAGCGTAGGACAATCAAACAAAGGTACTAAGTGCTAATCAGAGGGACAAATGAATGGTCACCCTCAAAGGCACATTATGCCTAGTCACAACTTTTGTGAATGTCCTCCTCCCTCCTCACTGCTTTAATAGCTCTATGACTTTCAGTGGTACAGGGTCAAGTAGAGTTGCATGTTCCTGGACCCTTCCCAGAAGACCCCACATTGCCCACCAGAACCTGAGGCTGTGTCTTTGCAAAAGTGACCACTTAGAATGGGAGGAATGTAACACTTTGTTTCCCTAACATGATGTCAAATAATTAGTAGCAGGCATATTTTGTTTTTGCTGAATGTGCTGGTTTCAGCCCCTCTGGGACTTTGGGGACTAAGTAGGCAAAACTTTTGATGAAGGAAATTCCACTCAATGTGTAATTAGGAGGTCTGCAAAAATGAATCTTGAGAATGGCTTTGCTCAAAAAGCATTCTAGGGAATGAGAGTTTCACAAGATGCTTTGTGGGGGGCGAGGAGGAGTTTTCACAAATAATTTCAGGAAGTTTAGTACAATTAGGACATATTCCATCACCACCTTGGAGATTCATATTGTACTTTGGAACATTAAAGGATTGGGAAGCCTAAAAGAAAAGAAAGAAAGTCTATTTGACTTTTTTTAACCAGCCTCCGTGATCTTTTGCTAAGCAGCTCCTTTTTTGTGTAGCGTCCTTTAGGGACATAGGATTAAACTTTGTAGATCGGGAATCCATATTAGACTTTTCATCCAAGTGTCTGACTCGTGGTCTGTGCAAGAGGCAGATGGATGTGGTAGCTAGATCCCATGACTAACTTCAGCATTGGAGAGGACAGAGTCTAATGTTCCCCCAATGGCCTCATAAGCTAAGAAGCTAAGTCTTAAAGACCCAACACAAAACCCTGCACCTTTCAGAATTTCCTCGTGTGCCACAAGCATTATCAAACTCTTGAAGAAACCAGACAATGCCTGGATATATGAGCCTACGTGAAACTCATAATCCTATTTACCTTTTCTACTCTTCCTTCCCAGCCTATTTTGTAGATATCCAAATGGTGTGAGGGCTCAGGCATCCCTGACTGCCTCATGATAATAAGATAACAGCACCACCTGGCAAGAAAGAAGCGTTAGTGAGCAACAGGTTTGCCCTTCCATTTCCCAAGAGCTTGAGATGAAACAGAGATACCACTGGTTCCAAAAACAACTTTGCAAAACACAAATCTGTAACACACCTCTTGGAGGCGAGACACAATGATAAGAGGGATTTTACCTAACAAATGCAATCAGTGCAACCCGGTTCTCTGTACCCTCCATGAATCCTCAACAATAAAAACAAACCAAAAAACCCCATAAATCTGATCCCATCCTTATCTTGTCCCAAATTACCCAGTGGTGTCCCACTGCAAATAGGCCAAAATCTAAATTCTACAACAGACACAAGAAAATCCTTGTGTTCTTGTCCTTGCATGCCTTTGAGGCCTCCTGGTCCAGTGTTAAGCTCACCTTCCTCATAAATGATGCTCCAGCAATAGTGTATACTGCTAATTTTCTAATTAACTATGTCCCCTCAAATCTCTGTTCCTTTGCACTGGCTCTACCGTCTGCCTGTATGAATGTCCTCATTTGTCCACCATCAAAATATTAAGTATGGATGGATGCCACTTAGAGCTCTCAGGCTAAATGATAGATACCCAAGTTCTTCCTCCTCATTTAGGAGTCTTCATTGCTCCTGAAAGCCCCAGTTAGCAGTGAGCAACTCATTCAGGCCTCTTCTTATACACATATTTTATCATGTTTTATTGTAATTGTCTATTTAGATCTCTGAGTCCCTATGGCAGAGTAATACACATTTTCCAAGCTCAGTGCCCACCACAATACATTTTTGTTTCTCTCTGTCAGTTTCATGTGTATGTTCTGTTCATTACCACTGAAGACTGCACAGCCACTAGAAGTACATAAAAAATACAAATACATTCAGGGCAGCACCTGTGACTCAGTGGGTAAGGTGCTGGCCCCATGTACTGAGGGTAGTGGGTTCAAACCCAGCCCCCGGCCAAACTGCAACAACAACAACAAAATACAAATACATTCATCTTAGCTCCTTTTCTTCCCAGAGAAGATATGTAACCACAATGTGTGGCATATCTGGGACTAAAAATAACAATAAAAGAAAACCTAATGTTCTAGAAGAGCCTAAAACTTCCAAATTGAATTTCAAGGAGTTGAAAATCTCCTTGGCCACAAGAAACCAACCAGTTGTCAGCCTCAGAAGTGTCTGTATTGTAAATACCACATCTTTCCAGACTTTTAAAACTACCTCAAAAAGAGACTGATTGAAGCAGGGAGCTTAATTATTATTTAAATGACAACTGAAAACAGTCTCCCATCAAAGACATGTTTAGCTTTGTTAAGAACAGAAAGAACACAGCGATGATTGATGATTTAAGGCAGCACTATCCCGTCTGATGGCGAGGGTGCATTTCCCATCCTGACTCACTATTTCCTTTATCTCCCAGCACATTGCTAATAGGCCTGACTTTGCAGGAACAGCTAAGGAAACGGACATATGCACAACTTCAAGAAACACGCTCCTATCTGTAACTAAATATTTATGCAACCTAGCCTTAGTCCAGTGATGAATACTCTCCATAACATTTTATAGGGCATATGCAGAGCCATAAATGTTTTAAAAGAGGAGGATACTTAAAAAAAAAAAAAAAAAGATTTTATAAAGTCTTTAATTTGCTTTCAAATATACTATAAGGCACTAAAAGTCATAGAGGTCTTAAAGTGATGGGATGTACACGTACATTTTTAGGCCTTAAATTTAACTACACATTTTAGGCCTTAAATTTAACTACACAAAACATTGTGTTTGGGGAGGTACAAGCTTGGGCTCTACCAAACTAAAATACAGGTTCGTAGACTACAGACTTTAGCAGGAGTGGTATAAAGAGTTAGGAGTCAGTCCTCCTCTCTTGAAAAATTGATGGGAAAAAAACATTTCAAATTTTCCTCCATAATAGGATGTCTTAACTCTGTTTACGACAGTTTCTGTGAATGCTGTGTTGCTGCTTTAATTACATCTAGCCAGTGAAATTTTAACCACCATCAAGAAACAGCAATTTTCAAGACTCCTCCCTATTTCAACCATTTCATTTTCTAAGATACTCAGGGGGCCACACATTCAAGAGCTGGCCTACCTCAAACAATTGTCATCAAAATAGCCAGGGCTTATTTTAAGGATGAGCAAAATTACTTGAACCCAAGAAGTTCCATCTGCAATCTCTGTCTGTAGACTAGTCGGGGACCTGTCAGAGGGTTACTTTTGTCAAATGGAGCAGCTGTGGCTTCCTCTCTTGGTCCTTGGTCTGATCTTTTGCTAAATGAAGGAACTGGAGTGTTGGGACAATCTGAAGAAGGACCACCTGGGAACTTGGTGGAGAACATAAAGATTCTCAAGCTCTGTGGCATATGTGGGAGAATTTAACAAGCATCCTAGATTATTTTTTAAAAAGTACACTGGAATCTGAGAACCAAGGGACTGCTGGGCACTGCTAACACTCTGTGTATGGTAATAGATCTGGGGAGCACAGCAACCTACCAGTTCCCATGGGGTTTTCATTCTTATGCAAAGGACCAAAGAGTGCTCATCCTACATATTCTCCCCAAAGGACATTCAAGACACAGGGTGGTAATTCTGACTTCTTGGCCAATTTGCCAAGTCCTTTTCTTCACTTCCTGTGTGTTCTTGCTCATTTTGAGCCTGGAAGATGTCCGGCTACCTGTATCATGCTGAGAGCTCCTGTGGGAAATAGCTCTTGGTAGCCTTTGTTTCCAGTGACTTGGAAGCAAGTTGGATAAATCGCTTATAAACAATCTTGTGCCCTTTGCGAGGTAATCAAGAGTCATTTTGGCATTTCCTTAACTGGCCGCTGGATTCCCTTCATGGGATTTAAGGACCCAACTGCAGACAGTCTGTCACTAACCAGTTTCACTGCCTTCCTACAAGGGCCTTACAGAGTGGTTTCCACCCTCAGAAATCTGACATTTAGAAGCAAACACCTGCCTTCCACCCACTCTCCAACTCAGCAGCCACATTCCCCAGGTTGCCTTACCATTAGCTCAAACCAGACTCTCGGAACTCAGTTGATTTAATCTAACACGGTCACTGGAATCAGCTTCTTATCAGGGGCTGAGGTGTTTGGGAAAAAGTTTGGAGGAATAAAGTGACAAAGGATTCAAATACCCTGCAGCTGAAGTTGAATAAATAGCCGCTTATTTCAAAGCTTCAGATTTCAAAAGAAAAGGCTGGGGACTGCAGAGGGAAATGGGGAGGGGACACTCAACACCATCCAGGATATATGTCTTCTGTCTGATTTATTTAAATAGAAAGAGACATAAGTGCATTTATAAGAATCACTTTAGCTTTTGTATTTATCAGGGTCCCCATCTTACCTCCATTACAGTTCTGACAGAATAATTAATTTCAGTCAATCAATCATTTAACAAAAACTTGCAGGTGACCTCAACATACCATATAAGCCACAGAGAACTAGTCACAACAGCAGTCTTCAAATTCCCTTGGAAAGGAAAATTAAGCCGGCTATGTGTGGCTTGGGGCAACCTAAGCCGTAAATCTCTCTTTTCTGATCTCTTCATAGAGATGAAAGAGCAAAGCCGCTCTGGGTTACGTACAACAATTATGTGTTCACCAAACTCAGGGAATCAGCTTGCAGACAGCCCTAATCATTACCAATTAACCATGTCTGCTGACATCCTGTAAGAGCTGCCCCAGTGCTGCTGAATACCCGGCCCTCCCTTCAGGCAACCAAGCCCTTATATTACAGAGTATGTGTTTTGGAAGGCCTATTAATGTTTGTTGACAATTCCAAATAGAGGTCACCTGTTGTCATGGTGCAAAATACCCTCTTTCCCCCTCTGAATGCCAGGCAGGGAGGGCAGCTTTGTTAGAGACACTTCAATGCATTTCTATATTGCCACCAACATTCAGATCTGATGAAAAGAGATTTAGGGTCTCCCAGCTCTTCAATGGCAATTCCCACCTGCTCCCACACACCCATCTGGGGCTTAAGAAAGTCTCTTCCTTGAATAATAAACTTGACAGAATGCGTTCATGCCGTAGGCCTCCACAGGAAGACCTCCAGTCACTGGCAAGCTGAATCGAAACATGAAGGTTTACCAAAATCATCAGAAATGTAAATCTTGAAAGGGGATTTCATTCCACAGGATGCAAAATAGTCCCTTTCCATTAAAATTATTCCACCGTTCGTCCCTAAGAGCCCCCCAGGACAGAGAACTTGACGTTCAGGGATTCCATTGCCAATTTTACACAGAAGTCCTTTTCTACACTTCCAGCACATGCCATTCTAATTTAATGATTTAATTAAATGTAATCATTATTTAATTACTGATTTCAATTCCATTCCTCTAATTTGTGCCGAGGAAAGAAAAAACATTCTCCTGCAATGTGTCAAATTTGAACTGTGAGTGCTTAGAATTAGGATCTACATCCATCTTGAGCTTGTGAAAGTCTTAGCAAGATGGCCTTCCCCTTGACAGCCAAGCTCCACCATTAAAAGAAACAAGTCCCACAGTACCTCTTAGCACCCACAGTACCCACTAGAGCTAGCTACCAAGGAGGAAGGCAACACAGAGCTATCAGTGGTAGGGGTAGTCAGAGTTCACATCACGCTCTGGAATCACAAAACCCAGTGCCCAGCATGCAGGGGGGAATTTCTGCCCTCCACTTTAGTGGTGAGTCAGAGGTGAGGTTGCAAACACTTCCAAGGAAACTGAGAGCAGCCTGGACAAGCCCCCAGCTCCCTTCCTCCCAGTTTGGGGTCATCTGAGAGCACCCTTGTCCTGGGTCCAGTGGGACCCAGGCTCCCACTGTGTGCTGAAGGGCCTGGGATCATCCCAGCAAACTCACTGCAAAATATTTAAACTAAAATTAATTGAAATGTGAATGTAATTGTAAAATATTTTAAATTTTCATGGAAAATACAGCAATATACAATATCAGTCAGATACCTTGCTAACTACTAGCTTAAGGTAGTTCTCACTTCCGATCTAAGATCATGCTGCATTCCTTTTGGTTACAGCAGATCTTTTTAAAACTGGATTTTCAGTGGTTATATGATAAAAAGTAGTGCATGAAAATGTAAAACAAGGGTGGTGCTGTCCAATCCAATCCGAAGGCTTGAGAAGTTGTGTAATGCCCAACAGGCACACACATCCCATTAAAAAGTGATTTGGCAATTTGAGAATAAAAATATTATATTTTCTTTCAATATATGTATGTTTTTTTGAATGGTTCCCAAGTTGGCAGGATATAAGTAGCTTATTTAGATACTTAATAAACAGATCTCTGTGCACGTGTGTGCGTGCGTGTGACCATGAAGCTTCATGAAAAAATGATTGAGACATAAATGGCGTCGTGAATCAAGAAAGCCCGGGAACCATCCTACTCCTCTCAGGCTTGAACCCCTCCCTTTGTTTCTTTATTCTTTGTAACAAGCTTCAGTCACAGGATTCTGGCCCTTGGAGCCTCAGGAAGCTCCCTACAAATACAGATAAAACATTTTCTTCCAAGCACTCATCCTCCCTAGAGGAGCTGGTAGACAACTCGAAAATGAAAACACAAATCTACACATGGCCCAGACCTGGGTGCTAACCCCCCTCCATCTTCTCAGTATATGCACATTTTGGAAGTGCTATTCCATCAGGTGAATAGAAGTTGCCAAACTTAAACACATTCCGCCATCAGGGATACAGAGGCCCCACAAGAGGGGACTAGCCAAGCCCAGTCAAGCCAGAAGGAAATAGAGACCCATCATCTTGTGCACAGCAATACTGCCCCCATCTCCACAGGAAGGGGCTAATAAAGATCCATTTCTTTTTGGTGGTGTTTTTCTCACCATCACCTCATTACTCCTGGATTCTGGCCAGTCCTCAACCGAGTTTCTTTGAGTAGAGGACAGAAACAAATTACCTGGGCTTTTCAGGAAACAAAATGCACAGTAAATAAATTTTCTTAAACTACAGAGTGCTATCATAACCCAAGCCAGGGGAGGAAGCAATCTAATTTCAATCTGTGATCAGAACCAAAGAGAAGAATCGATGGCCTCGGCCCTCGGCAGCAATGCGAAGGGGTTTCTGGCTGACCTCTGAATCTCTGCCCAGGAAATGAAAGCAGGAGACTGGCAGATAACTTGATGGAAAAACCAGTGAGCTCCATCGAAAGCCAGACAAGTTGCAATAACACTTGGGAGTTACCCGGGGTCCCTGGTGGGGTCCTGCTTGCTGCCAAAAACTGCTGCTACTTCAATTGCCATTAACCACTCCTAATGCTGCAATGAATCAGGCTAGGTGCCTGGAAACTAGGAAAATGACACTTTCATTTTCTTGCAAATGTAGATTGTGATTCCCAGGATAAAAATAAAAAAAATTGAATGCCTTTCTCCAGGTTGCTAAAAATGAAGGAAGTTTTCAAGTCTTTGGTGAAGAGCCTTCCCAGGACAAAATGGTCCCCTGAACTCACTCCACTGTCACTTGGAGGACACAGAAGATCTGCCTCCCTTCAGGTCTCATGGCAGGTTCATGCACCACTTCCCTTGTTTATCCCGTCCCCACACCAGCTACGAGACTGAAATAACATCCATTGAGTCCAAGTGCTCGGAACAGAACATATTCCCAGAATTATTTTATTTGATCTTCTTAACAACTCCATGAGGTATGGGGATAATCCCCATTTTACTGATGAGGAAATTGAAGCTCAAAATGGTTATGGGATGTGCTTGAAGCTACACAGCTGGTTGACTTGCAGACGCACAACTGAAATCTACTGTGACTCCAGTACTTCCCCACTACCTCCATAATGAACCAGAGGAATTGTCCTACTCCCTGACAGGACAAGGAGCAGGGATCCCTCTGGCTTTTAAAAATGTTTTTAATGTGAATTTTTAAAAGGATATCTCTGATTGAAGATGCATTTGATAGGTGGGGAAATTTTCTTATCATATTTAATAGATAATGATTTTCGTAGAACAAGATACTATCTATCATCTGCCAGGAAACTATTATCATGAAAATACAAATCTGCTGCAGGCTCTGTGATGCAGATGGAGTCCTTATAGACAGGACGCCATCCTGTGATGCATAAGTGGCCCTGCTTTTCCCAATGGCCTCCCTGGGTGGGCTGGGCGAGAGGGAAGGGTGTACATTATGCCTAATTAGCCTGGGAGGGAGATGAGTGGAGAGCTCAGAGTCTTGGACTGAATAGGCAACTAGTAAATAAGTATTGAACAAACTGAACCCAAATCCCTATTTTGAAGGAGTTAAAACGAATATATAATTGCTAAAAATGCCATCATAAGAAAGATTAGAAAGGCCAAATGGTGGTCAACGGGGCATTAGACCCATTCGGTGAGCTACAAATCAACAGAGTGGAAACCAACTCCTACAAACCCACAGACAGGCAGACGGGCAGCACCCTTAACCAGCAGCAGATACTAGATAGAAGGCAAGTTCTATGAGGGCAAGGGCCTATCTTTCTCACTTCCCTGTCTTCGGGGCACAGCATCCTGCTCAACTATTGTAAGTAGTGCCCAGAAAATGTGCCCCGTTGGGATTTGAATGAATGGGGCCTGTGTCTTCTTTGGCTGCTGTTCAGTCCAACAGCTCAAAGAAGTGACCAAGCACCTGCTCTGTACCAGCCACAAGAGCTGCCGGGCCTCTCAGTAAAGGAAAACCTTTGCCACCAGGACAGCCTGGACTCAAAGTGCCCAGGCAGACCAGATCATTTTTGGGGCCTTCTTTCCCTATAGCCCAAGTAAAAGGGTGGCAAAGTGATAAAATCTCGCTGTATATATTACTTGCACAGTCAGCCCTGAACAGCATGTTACTTGATGCTCTTTTGACAAAAGAATAAAACCATACTACAGCTTTAAAGGTTACCCCTTTGCCTTTTCTCCCAAGCTGGTGCTGCCTTGGGGGTGGGTGCTAATTTGCCAGCTTCTCGGGGCTCCAAGGCAGAGAATTTCTGCCTTGCAGGACCCCCATCTGGCACATTGCTATGAGTGGCACATTCAGGAAATAAATAAAAAATAAACAAACTGTCCAAGATCCCACTATTAACATTCCACACCTCGGGCTAAATGTTAGTGCCATCTTATCAGGCTCAGCTTGGAATGCGTAAGTGGGGGGGGGGGTAATCCCACCAGCTAATGGCTGTATTAAGTTCTATTTAATCAAATGTTGCATAATCTGAAAGTTATTTTTAACAGATGCACGTTAGATTAATAAAAAACTACTCAAAACTTGAGATTAAACAAGAGGTTTTCCGAAGTTGACAGTAAGGCCCACTTTAATACAAAGTCATATTAAACAGAAGCCTTTGATACTAGTGAAACTCACAGAGATCCCAAATTTCTGGCAGTCAGACAGCAACAAGCCATACTTTATTGTTGAATTCTTTCTTTTTAAAAAATGTACTTTGAGCAAATTGTGTACTTAGAAAATTAATTGGAAACATAGCTTTGGTTCTTACCAGACCCATTTCAAAACATCTGAAAGATGATTGGAAAAAAATGTGCTCGGCATCCTACCTGGGTTCCTAACAGAGGGACAAGAGGACACCGGCTTTCACATATCCCTGGCGTAAGTATGCTAAGAATGGATGGGGATTCACTGTGGCTGATGAAAGGCAGGTGAGGACTTGGGAAGATTTTTTTTTTACCGACCAGGAAGAACCCCTGTAGTCATAATAACAACATTTGTGCAAGGCTTTGCAGTGTATGAAATATTTTTAAATTACCATTTTGTCCAGTCCTTACGATCTCTCCCAGAGAAACACAAGCTATTACCATTCATATCTTTGGAGACAAATGTCAGTGGCTTTCCCCAAATCTTCTGACTGGTAAATGGAAAAGATCACACAGTACATCATCTCTTCTGGTTCCCAATCACCAGGAGGTCTCCTGGGAAAATTTCAGTCCTAACCCTACTGGGAAGTTTAGCCAAAAGGAAATTGAAAAGCCAGGCTGGAACTTGGATATACTGACCATTGTCTATTTTGTCTGTTCTTAAAGAGTTATATTAAAATCAGAAAGGCTATTTTTCAGTCGGATTATTTGTTATTGTTGTTGTTTTCCTATTGAGTTGAGTTCCTTATATATTCTAGTTATTAATCCCTTGTCAATTGGGTAGTTTGCAAGTATTTTCTCCCATTCTGTGGGATGTCTCTTCACTTTGTTGATTGTTTCCTTTGCTGTGAAGAAGCTTTTCAGTTTGATGTAATCTCATCTGTCCATTTTTGCTTTGGTTTCCCGTACTTTTGAGGTCTCACTTGAGAAATCTTTGCCTGAATTAATGTCTTGGAATATTTCCCCAATGTTTTCTCCTAGTAGTTTCATAGTTTTAGGTCTTAGAGTTAAGTCCTTTTTCCATTTTGATTTCACTTTTGTATATAGCAAGAAATAAGAGTCTAGTGTCATTCTTCTGCATATAGATGCCCATTTTTCTGAGCACATTTATGAAAGAGACTTTCCTTTCCTCAATGTATATTCTTGGTTGGCACTTTGGCCCAAAATGAGTTAACTGTAAATGCATGGATTTATTTCTGGGTTCTCTATTCTGTAGTATTGGACTATGTGTCTGTTTTTATCTCAGTGCCATGCTGTTTTGGTTGCTATAGCTTTGCAGCATAATTTGAAGTCTGGTAGGATGATGCTTCCAGGTGTATTGCTTTTGCTCAGGGCGGCTTTGGCTATTCTAGGTCTTTTGTGGTTCCAAGTAAATTTTAGAATTATTTTCTCTATGTCTATGAAGAATGTCATTGGTATTTCGATAGAGATTACACTGAAACTGTAGATTGCTTTGGGTAGTATGGACATTTTAACAATACTGATTCTTCTAATCCATGAACATGGAATATCTTTCCATTTCTTCATATCCTCTTCAATTTCTTTCATTAATGTTTTATAATTTTTTGTTGCGGAGATTTTTCACTTCCTTAGTTACATTTCTCAAAAGAAGATATACCAATGGCCAAAAGCATATGAAAAAATGCTCAACATCACTAATCATCAGAGAAATAAAAAAAAATTACAATGGTATATTACTTTATTCAAGTTAAAATGCCTTTTTATAAAAAAGATAGGCAATAATGAATGCTGGTAAAGAAGAAGAGGAAGTGGAACCTTTGTAAACTATTGGTGCAGATGTAAATTAGTAAAGCCACCATGGAGAACAGTATAGAAGTTTTTTTTATAGTTCCCCAAAAAACTAAATATGCTACCATATGATCCAATAATCCCACTGCTGGGTACATATCAAAAAAAATGAACATCAATATATCAAAAAAATATTAGAACTCCCATGTTTATTGTTGCACTATTTACAGTAGCCAAGATATGGAATTAACCTAAGAATAGGTCATGAAAATCTGGTATATATACAAAATGGAATGTTGGTCAGCTTAAAAAAGGATGAAATCCTGTCATTTGCAACAATGTGGATGGAACTGGAAGGCATTATGCAAACTGAAATATGGCAGGCACAGAAAGACAAATATGTTCTCATTCATGTGTGGGAGCTAAAAAATAATGGAACTCATGGAGCTAGAGAATAGAATCATATTGCAAAAGGCTCAGAAGGGTAGTAGGTAGGTAAAACTGAAGAGTGGTTTTACAAAAGTATAGTAAAATGGGAGGAATAAGAAGTTGTGTTCAGAAGCACAAGAGGGTGACTGTAGTTAACAAGAAATTATTGTATATTTTGAACTAACTAAAACAGTATAATTGGAATGTTCCTAAAACAAAGAAATAATTAAGGCTCAAGGTGATGGATATCCCAATTGCTCTCGTAGTATATGCTCGTATCAAAATATCACACGTATTTCATAAATAAGTACAATTATTACCTATCCATAAAAAATTAAACATTTTTAAAAAGTGTGTTTCCTATTAGAAAGACTACTATTCTGAATAGGCAAGATATACAAAGCCAACACCTTAAAGGAGGTCATTTAATCCATTATCTTACCATGATTGCATTACACTCATACAAAGGATCCTCTCCAGTCTCCTAAGAGAGCATTTAACACATTGCCATTTTATTGCTGCCAAGCCCTGAAAAGTTTTGATTCAGCATTTGCAACCCATTTCTTATGACAAGTTGCCAATATGTAGATTAGTCTTAAGAATTAACGGGATTCAGAAAGTGCACATCATTCCATTTAAGCCAATTAAATGAGCACCATCCATCATGAAGTCTTTCTTGTTTGGGTCATTAGTACACATACTGGGAGGCTAAAAAGAAGACACTTGGTGGGAATGTTAAGGGAGGGACTAGGTTCCTATCTGGAGAACTGTGACTCACAAACACATAACTTTATCATTTAGGAGTAGAACCTGTAAAATTCCACCGTCTATAGTGTGAGCTTTATACCCAGACCCACCCTTCCAACATCCTGATTCTCTTCTTATACTTTTCCTGAAATCTTACTTTTTGCCTCTTATTTTCCCAGACTTCAAAAATACTTTCTTGAAAGCTACAGGCGAGTCACGAGATGGCCTTTTGTTTTAGCAGAACAACTGCCATGTCTGATATATATATTTTTCTCTTTTGTTCAATGGAATTCATCAACTCTGGTCTCCACTTCAATTGAATGTGCCAGGAAAACAAGTCCTACAAATTCAGTCCTAAGGGTAGCTGAAGTAATATTAAAAAGGAATAATTTGATTCCTTATTCAAAAGAAACTTCCACAAGTACTGCGTATTTTGATCTCCTTCTTTGTCCACTTACTCCCACCTTGGGTGTTTATAAACCTGGTCCATTTCACCCTCTCCCTGACGGTGCCCTGGTCCCAGCCAGGTCCTCTGTGTGGGGCTGATTTCAGTTTTCTGAACTGAAACATACCATCTGGTGGCAAATGATCCCTTTTCCTTTGAAATTTAGAGAGGCCTTTTTCTGTCAAAAGGTGGGGCAAAGTGCACCAAGCTAATCTTGCCAATCAACTCATTTAAATGGCCAGGCCTCCCCACTTCTGAGAATCTGCACTGTAAATAACTCATTAACCACATCTTCATCTATTTGAAATATTATCATTATTTTTGATAAGAGGGCCATGGAAAAAAATGAAGATAATACCAGCCTGCTATGGCCTTTGTTCCCTGGGAACAAATTGCTTTAAAAATAACAAGTTCTGTATTTTTAAATAATTCATGCTATTAGAGCTGATGTAAGTGCAATACTAGGGAGAAGGCAAGTTTTCTTTGTGTCTACTTCCATGGAGAGAATCCGTAAGAAAAATAACAAGGGACTCCTGCCTAGAGACATGCCTTTTGGGTTCACAGCGTCTCCTGGCACCTTTAAATACATGCAAATTCTGGGCCAGTGGGGTCCTGATGTCTTACAGGGAAGAAGGTGGAACCTCACTGCCCCAGTTAACTCCTTTGGTAACTGGCTTGCCCTTTTCATGTCTTTGATACACTTAACACTGGTCATCACTGTCTTCTGGGGCCATCACACCTCTCCTTTGCCAGCCTCTCTTACTCAGACTTCACCCTTGAGAACGTGTGTAGCAAACTCTGTATCTGAACACCTAGCTTGTCTTTCCTCCATAGTCTGCTTATAGCTGTCACCAACACAAGAGCCTAAATGGCTCCCTTAGAGAGACGTGTCCTTTTCCCTCCTGGCACATCAGACATTTCTCCAAATGCCCTGTCTACAGTGTGCCAGCTTAGTACTATAAAGTGTTAAAGATAACAGAACTTGAAATCAGGATTTCCATGGGACAAGACAGAATACAGCATGAACAGTGTTTTGTCCCTGCTGCCTACAGGCTGCAGCAGCGACTGTCCCAGCTACAGTTGCCATTTCTGGGTGGCTACTGCATGCTGAGCACGTGCTGAACACTTGACTGACAGGGTTCCGTTCACTTCTCAAAACAATGGCCTGAGGTAGGCACAGCTACATAGGTCCACTTTACAGAAGAGAAAATGGACTCAGAGAGGTAAGTGCTCACCATGTTCTGCAGAGAGGCATAAAAGGCGCTGAACAGAAAGATAAGGTTTCCTTTCTGCCATCCCAAGATGCAACCCAATCTAATAAATGTGACAAAGGACATTCCAGTCCCCAGCAGGAGCCAAATTATTGCATTCTTCCTTTCTAGGCAAAAGGCACACCTACGTGAGTTAGTCATAAAGGCCTCCAGGAAAACAGAAGGAATTGGTAGGCTAAGTTTTCAGTTAAGATGGCTTTGTCTGTTCCCATAACTTCCCACTATCCTGTTGTCTGAACATGCTAGACACTCAATAAATAGCTCTGATTTACTGACTATTTTCATTTGCAGCAAAGATTAGACAGAGGTCCTTATCTCTGGCCACTAGCCTGATCACAGGCCTTGAATCCTGGTACTTGTGGGCACACAGACTCTCTCCTCCCAGCCCCAACATAAACACTCTTTAAGGGGAGGCATTTCATAGCTTCTCCAAATAAATTTACTCTTCCTGTTCAGATTTACAAGCCAACAACACCCGAGGGAAAAGACGTGTCAGTGTTTTCTCATGCTCATGAGCAGCTCAGATGGGAGATTGGATGGGTAAGTTAGCAAACATGGTTGGTGCCTTCAGGAGGAAATTTTAAAGTGTTGAAGATGAGTCAAACATCTCAGAGCCAACTCAGATCCTGGGAAAAAGCACAAACAAAGCAATTGACAAAGTCAGTCCCCTTGGAGCAGGCACTCAATGACTCCAAATGAGCACAAGGCTCTGGGCTGCGTGTTACCATCATGGAAGAGGTCAAGGGGTTCTTGAGAAATGTATATAAAGTAAATTCATAAGGCAAAGGGAGGAGAGGGCCTTGGAGATGCTATTCAACTAAACTTGGGAATGGCCTCTTTTGATGTACCAGGGACCTGGTTCTATCCTAAAGGGAGTGTGACAGGAAAAACGAGGGATGCAAGGGGAGATACTTTCAGAGGACTCACAATAACACAGGGAGGGGAGGTGACAAGTCCCAAGCCCTGACCCAGTGTGACTGGGTTATCCCTGAAGGCTCTGCACTGCCCTGTCACCTGTTGCAAACCCCTGAACTCAGACGCAGGAGACTCCACGGTAGGTTGATGAAGCCAGGGAAAGCTTTCTGTAAGAAGGAGCTCCAAGCATCAGGGATTACAAATAAAATATGTAGACAGGACAAATTATGGTCAGGAATCTTAAAGGACAGCTAGATTAGCAAGCCTGAGAAACTGCAGAGAGCAGGCCAGTGGAATGGAACCAGGTGTGGGGGCCTTCATTTCATCAGCCCATTCTCAGACTCTGGCAGTCCATCTAAGCGGCCCTAAACCTCAGGAACTACCTTCAAGGTCTCTTTCAAAGGCTGTTGCTAAAGCAGTAGCCTTGCTATCTTCTGAGACCTGCTCCTCTAGACTCACAGGACGTCTTTAACACTGGAACAGATTTACCACCATTAGACTAACAGTGGAATCCCACTCATGGGTGCCTTGCCCCCATCCCTTATTTCTTATCACCACTGTAAGTAGCAGTAGGCCTTCCTTTCAAAGTCACTCCCTATCTGGGCTCTCTAATAGCTAAAGATCATGAAGGCCCATAGTCAATTGAATCAATTGCCTTTGGGATGATTTGCTTTGCAGAAACTGACACCTTCCGGGTTTTTCATCATTTCTACTTCTATCTTTGATAGCAACTCTGATGGGAACCTCACCAGTTGACCTTAGCTTTGAAAAGGAGATTCCTTGAGAAAAAACTTCATTGAACATATGTTTGCAAGGGCAGCTGCATCCTCCAAGGAAGCAGACTCACTGACCTTCCAGGTACTCCTGGCCCTTGCTGAAGCCAGCATGACATCTTCCTCAGAATGAGTCAAACTTGTCCTCCCTAGAACCATGTCTGAGGATCCTAGTGGCACCCTTAGCAATTACAAAGAATAAATCTCTTCATATGTCAATATCCTTCAGATACTTGAAGATAGTTTTTATGATCTCTTGAAGCACTGTCTTGCTTACTGACAAGACAGCTCTGGGTTCCTCAAAGTATCCACAAAAGGCCATGCATGGTAACCCCCACTTATAGCTCTAGCACTTTGGGAGGCTGAGATGGGAGGATCACTTAAGGTCAGGAGTTTAAGAACAGCCTGAGCAAAAGTGAGACCCCATCTCTACAAAAAAATTAAACAATCATCCAGGCATGGTGGCTGTACTCCCAGCTAGGGCAAGAGGATTGCTTGAGCTCAGGAGTTTTAGGTTGCTGTGACCTATGATGACATCACTGTACTCTATCTTGGGTGATAGAACAAGTTCTTATCTCTAAATAAATAAATACCCACAGAAGACTCCTGACTCTCCTGGTCACCTCCTAGTCACCCTCTGTGACACACCTCTACCTTGATCTATCATCTGCAGACCTGCAAAAAATTATCCCATTATGGAGCGGCTCTCTGGGTCCCTTAAGGCAAACACTTCTACTCTCTGCTCTATGTCCTCATCTGCTCAATCTGAGAATGAGGCCAGATACCTGCTTCAGTAAAGCTCCTTCCAGGCCTGGGATTCCATGCATCTGAGGTCTGGAAAGCCAGGAAAATTGGGAAAGAGCTTCTACTTCCCTATGCCCTGCTCTTGATGGTGCCCTATTCTCTTTGTGTAACCTAAGGATGCAGAAACTTAAAAAAAAAAAAAAAAAATCAGTCATCAACTCCATTTTACAACAGTAAACTGCAGTCTTTGGGGTAAGTGGGAAAGGAAATGGAAAGGGTAGGAACATAATGACCAGTTTCAATGAAGTCCTCAATCAACAGCTCTTAAAATTCTAATGAAACCACCAGAAATTCTTCTGTGCCTCCTGTCGCTGTGCTCGGGAAGTTCTGTCTGGTCTCACACTAAACCCTGGCTGGTTCTCTTGTGAGCAGATGCAGCCAGCACCGTCTGAGGGCTCATTATGCCCAGGAACATAGTCCGAAGGCCGTGCCGTCTGCAGAAACTACCGCGCAGAGCTGGAATGAGGGATTTCCTCTGAGAGGTGTCACTGGGCATTTCTCAAAGATGAGACAAGCCTCAAGGAACAAGCTGCCACTTGAATAAGCTGCTTTTCTGGGATACAATTGTGATGACAGCTGCAATGCCAAGTTGCTACAGAGGGAAATATTGTTTTGTTCTTCTGGTAGGCCAGGTCCTTTGAAGTGAGCAAGCTGATCCCATGAGGTTTACTGAGTAGAGCTGTCCTTAGGCAAAACTGTCAAGAAAGGGAAGTTTCCTTGCTGCTCTCCCACTCCCCACCCCAAATGAATTCACAGGACCCCTCTTTCCCCACCGATACAGTACCCTCTGGAGCCCCCTTCCCCCATCCCCTAATCCCCCACCCCCACCCCATGCCCCTCACTGATGGCTATTTTTTCCTTCTCTTCTTGGAATTTGTCTTCCCTGTGCCCATTTTCCACAAAGACACTGTTCTCTTGTAAGGACACATCTCATGCTCCAGCACTAACGGGTGCAAATGCCCTAGGATTCACTTATCCAATCACAGCCACATACTGTGCTTACAAAGACACGATGGGACATTGATGCTGACGTGAGGTCCCAGCAATCAATGAGAGTGACAATCTGCACCAGGAAGCCTTCTGACTCCCTTACCTTCAAACCCATTCAGACCTGGCCAGCCAGTCTTCAACACAGTCGGCCTGGCCCCTGTAACGTCTGCTGCAGGATGCATTGCTCACACACCCAGCTCCACTGAGAAATCGTCAGCAAACGTCTTTTTATATTTCCAACAAAAGGCCCTGAGGGCTGTGAAAACACAGGGCCGCAAGGGTCCCTGACTTTGTGACACCATTTCTCTGGTGAGCAGACTGGCATTTCATTCAAAAGTCTCAATTACAGTTGCTAACAGAAGACATTTACACCAGCATCTGGGCACTGTAAGACCAGCAGTTTCTGGTTGGGTGTTCACAGCCTATGGTAAACCACCAAAGTGGGCCAAACAGGGTGGGACAGCAGGGGAGCAGAATGCCAGTTGGGGGGGTGGATAAAGCAGGCATTTAATGCCAGCTCTAACATCATTTGACAACCTCAGACCAGCTAACTTCATTTCAGTCTCCTCTGGAAAATCATTATATCATCTCCATCAATTGGTATTTGTGAAGATGAAATTAAATAAGATAGTGGGCACTTCCTGGTGCCCTTCCACTCTCCTCTTCTCCAGTGTAGGCCTTATTACTCATAAAATTGGGCAGTTCCCATTAGATCTTTATATTTGCAAAAGGGGCAATACAGTTACTAATCTACCCTATATTAAACATGAGACGGTAGCAAGATTTTTTAATCTACTTAGAACGATGCATCATTTTCAAATAGTTGAGCACCTATTTGCTACAACTGGTGTGCAATATTTAATTTTCCACTAAAGCTCAGATTCTGACAGGCATTTGACAAACTTTGTTAGCTTCCTTTGAATCAGTGTAGTCACCATTGCTGACACTAACACAATGACATTCAAGTCATGTAGAACTAAGGGGTATTTTTTTTTTTCTTTTAAGAAAAAAGATTTAACCAACTCTCACTAGTTTACCCACAACTAGTTAAATAGTGTCGGCTGTTCCCATGGGTATTCTAAAACAAGTGATTGGATACAAAATCTAAAACCTCTACTAAATTGACCCCAAACCAGCCTTTTCCTGGGATTTGAATGTTATCATGTGAAGTATACTTTTGAGATGATAGCAGTTGCTAGGAAATATACTTGGCAGGTAGAGAAATTCTTCTCCAGTTAAAAAGGGTGCCAGTGAGATGGCCACAGTCCATGGCTGTGAAGGCTCTGATGATAGCAGCCTTATTCATAAACTTTAACAGGATGTGTATTTTCCCCTTGACCTCCCAGAGTTCAATTAAAAAAAAAAAAAAAAAATAGGGCTTTGGGCTTTGATGACAGTGTTAACATTCAGCTTCATCCAAAGTCCTCAGGAGGCAGGGGATGGGGATGAGGGGTGAGGCACACAACTAAGACCCTTCAGTGAACTTGCTCCTGAGGAGAACTTGCTGTTGAGGTGGCCCCGTTGGAGTGAGAAGGCAGCTGTCTTCCTGATTTAGGCAGGCCTGGACCCAGTGTAGTCTCTTGCAGGGGTGGCGAACACGCGGCTAGAGCCGCATGCAGCTCCCGGCCAAAATGAATTTCGGCTCTTTGCCTCTTATCATTATTTTGTATACTGTGGCTCTTTGCCAAGTTTGGATTTTGTTATGCTGCTTCTGAGGAGGGA
>CAUYPK010037556.1:0-14239 GCA_963574355.1 Loris lydekkerianus | reverse complement strand
ACTATAACTTTCTGCAACCAGGCCAAACGATCACAGCCGAGTCCTATTGTGAGGAAATCGATAAAATGTACTGAAAATTGCATCAGCAGCAGCCAGCACTGGTCAACAGAAGAGGTCCGATCCTGCTCCACGACAACGCCCAGCCGCACGTCTCACAAATCACCGTCCGAAAATTAAAGGAATTGAGCGTCGAAGTTCTGCCCCACTCACCATACTCCCCAGACCTCTCGCCAACTGACTACCATCTTTTCAAGCACTTCGATAACTTTCTCACCGGTAGAACCTTTGCCAATCAGGACCTAACAAAAACGGCCTTCGCTGACTTCATCGAATCCCAAGCACCCAATTTTTATGCTGAAGGAATTAATCGACTTGTGTTACGTTGGCAAAAGTGCACTGATTCAAATGGCGCTTATTTCGATTAAATTGAATAAATATTCACTGAGATATTACAGTTTAAAGTAGACTCATAAAAACGGACAAAACTTTTGAAATGAAGAATGTAGAATGTAAATGTAGAATGTAAATGTCTTAACACAACTAAGAAAATGCCAGGAAGGCTATGTTAACCGGTGTGATGAAAATGTGTCAAACAGTCTATAAAACCAGTGTATGGTGCCCCACGATCACATTAATGTACACAGCTAGGATTTAATAATAATAATAAAAAAAGCAAAGTATCTGAGAGTTAATATAGTTGTAGGTTATAGTCAGGAATATGTTCAGTTATTAAATAATTTTAAGTGAAGGTAGATCCAGAACATGTTCTTAGACCAGAAATTTAAGGAAAGGTAGAAATAAGTTTTTGATTAGGAAAATACATAGGTATCAAAGGAAATAAGGAGAGAGGAAAGAAGATTAATATCAGATTACATTTCAGAGCAAGAATTATTAGCTATTATTCAGGATTACAATAAAAGGGCCAATTCTTTCTTTTTTTTTTTAGACAGTCTCACTATGTCACCCTGGATAGAGTGTCATGGTGTCACAGCTCAAAGCAACCTCAAACTCTTGGGCTTAAGCGATTCTCTTCAGCCTTCTCAAGTAGTTGGGCCTAGAGACACCCGCCACAGTGCCTGGCTATTTTCTTGTTATTGTTGTCATTGTTGTTTAGCAGGCTCTGGCTGGGTTTGAACCCACCAGCCCCAGTGCATGTGGCTGGCGCCCTAAGCACCGCACTATGAGTGCTGAGCCAAAAAGGCCAATTCTTAAAAATCTCACATGCTCATACACTAAAAAAAAATGGACAAATTAAAATAATCAATTATCAGCTTTGTGTTATCACCTTCAGTCTATCAAATTAAAAATAAATTTTTAACAATTTTCACAAAGCAGCACGAAGAATAAATGAACCAGAGGGGGAATGGTGGGGAATTAAGAAAATAAATCACAGAAGAGGTGCAGATCGCATAAAAGATAAAGAGATGGGATTGGAAGGTCTGGCCCAGCTGATGACTGCAGCCAGCCCCCAACTCTGTGGACAGCTTTATTTATATAGTGCCTAAACAAGGTTGCTTATACTAACGATGTTACAAATCAGCAAGGAAAGCCTGTGGGAATATTTTCATTTTACAAGGTTGAAGGGAAGTAAATCATGTTGAATCTTAGTACATGAGGTAAAGATTAACTTTAGGGGGAGAAGGCTATGTGCTTTTAGGCAAAAGATAGAAAAATACAGAAGCTACATGACTTCTGGCAGAGGGAGCAAGGAGAAAGGACTATTGTTGTTTTAGGAAGGGAAGAAAAGCAGTTGGGGGTCGTTCCTTGAACGCACATCCTAGGCTGTGGGGGTCTTGCCACCTCACAATCCACACTCCACATATAATAGGCTGGGCACAGTGGCTAAAGCCCAGCACTCTGGGAGGCTAAGGCAGGCAGACTGCTTGAGTTCAGGAATTTGAAACCAGTGAGACACTGTTTCTACTAAAAATAGAAAAACTGAGGGAAGAGGATTGATTGCCCGAGCCCAAGAGTTTGAGGCTGCTATGATGACATCATGGCACTCTACCCAGGGCGACAGAGTGAGACTCTGTTTCAAAAGAAAAGGCAACACCTGTAACTCAGTGGGTAGGCCACATACACCGAAGCTGGAGGGTTTGAACCCGGCCCAGGCCAGCTGGGACAGCAATGACAACTGCAGCAAAAAGTGGCCAGGCATTGTGGCAGGAGCCTATGGTCCCAGCTACTTGGGAGGCTGAGGCAGGAGAATCGCTTGAGCCCAAGAGTTTGAGGTTGCTTTGAGTTGTGACACCACAGCACTCTACCCAGGGTGACAGCTAGAGATTTAAAAAAAAAAATTTTTTTTAACAATAGGAAAAAAATACAATAGATCCTCCATAGTTGACCACTTCCCTACACTGACCAACTCCTTAAGTTGACCTAATTTTCACAGACCAGAAATGTACTACATGTATGTGTCAGTACAGGAAGTCTAGTTCCTTATGTTGACCACCTCTGTATATTGACCACCTTGTTACAGATCCTTGGGTGGTCAACTTACAGAAGTTCTACTGTATTTTATTGGTAGAAAATTCTCCATGGTCTAGGTTTTCTTAGCAAAGAATATTGGCAAATTGATTGAATAGCAAAAGTCTTGAAAAGCAGAAATAATGTCTCCCTACAAATAGAGATCTCTGGAGAGATCTGGAGTTGTAAAGCTCTCTGATTCCTGTTCCTGGAAATATCTGCTTATATTCTAGGAATAAATGTCCTCCATCTTGACTCTGAAGATTTGCTTGATAAGTCGTCTTTCTCTCTCTCTAGAGAAGAGGATGGGCTGATGTGCCAGCAGCCCCTGTATGTGTCTCAATACCTTAGGGCTCCTCTCCCATGGTGCAACTCGCTGCAGGCACAGAGTAGCACCTGCTCTTACTGCATCCCAGTGGAGACTGGGGCTCAGAAAACTAGTGCTAAGGCATTGCTCTGGCTGCTGCATTGTGCTGTGAACATTAAACCACAAATTTCTGTGATCCAAAAAGTCTCAAGTTTCTTTTCAGTATATATAGAACATGCACATATGTTATATATACACACGGATATGTATATATATTTAATACATCTATAGGATACGTACAGTATATATACACACATCCTTACAAGCAGAGTAACTCAGACCCTTAACAGTTTCTGATTTAACATACCTATAACAAAAAGTCACCACAGTCCTACTACTCAGAGATACCCACAATCCAGATGTTGATGTACTATATTCTTCTGAATTTTTTAACTTTCTGTAATGAGCATCTAGTACTTCTGATTAACTTTTCTTTTAAAGGTACATCAATGAATATATGAAATCTTCCTAGGCAATTAAGGTAACATACTTGAGACTTTATCAGAAAACAAATCTGAAAAAAGAAAGGTGTACTTGGGAGTCATCAGGAGGAGGAGGAAAAAGGAAACAAGTACACAAACCTTTTTTTTTTATTATTTTAAAGAAGCATATTATAACTCAAAACAAAGAAAAGCAAACCTAGGGTGGCGCCTGTGGCTCAAAGGAGTAGGGCACCAGCCCCATATGCCGGAAGTGGTGGGTTCAAACCCAGCCCCCGCCAAAAACTGCAAAAAAAAAAAAAAAAAAAAAACCTGCCCAGGGAGATATTCAAGAGCCAAGATCCAGACAGGAATTACTGAATGAAAGCTTGTTTTATATCCCAAGGTAAGCACATGGAAATGTTTTTCTATTTCATAAAAATGTAAGGACCTAACACAGCATCAAAGCCTAACTGCAAATCATCACAAAGAACTCTTGGAGCAATGGCAATGTATGAGGAGTTTTCTGGAAGGAAAATTAAATACCTATCCTTTAAATAAATTAAAACCTACCCTTATTATCCTGGCAGCCTCCAAAAGGATTCGGCAACGCTCCATGCCAGATTTTTTACTCCATATTTTAAAAGCAGCCTTTGCATTTTGAACAGCCAAATCTACTTCCTTTTCTCCTGAACATGTGAAAGTAGCTATCACACGGCCTGTAAAGAGGGGAGAGGTCAATTTTAGCTCAAACTTTTTTGCCATACTTTAAAATAAAATAAATGCATCAATATTTTCTTAGGTATCCCACTCTTTTTAAGTATGGTTTAATTTAGTGACCCCCTCTAAAGCAGTTCTTAACTATAATTTGTGATTACTGACCCCTTTTAGGAGTCTGATAAAAGTTGCAGAACTCTCTCTAGAAAAATGTACTTAACCACATCACAGAATTACAGACCATGATTTTAACATAGGCAAATCCCTTTTCCATGTTTTTATATCATACTGCTGATACTTGATAAATATGGTTAATAAGCAACAACACCAAGATATGATATCCCTAAAAGCAAAAAAAATGTTTTCCTCAAATGAAAAATTTCCAGGCTCTTCTTTTCCTACTCCAACTTTATATCCCCTATCCCTATTTTGGAGCAAAATATAAAACAGTCAATTCTTCTAGACCCACGTCCCAGGGGTTGTACTGATGCTGCCAATGAGAATTCTTTTAAGTATGCCAAATCAGCAGTTCCTTTTCACAAGAACTCCTGGGACTCTGCTTTCTCCAAGGAAATTTCACAAATCTGTAATTTCTGTTACAAACATAAATAGCCAGTTAATAATGGCAGTTACTAACGATCACTTACATTGTAGGTAATTAACATAAAGAGCAATTTTGTTTTCTTTTATAGCAACATTGGGTGAGGGGCAGAGAAGCTCTTTCTTCATATGTATGGAGAACCGTGATCATGTGGCCCCTTCCAGTTCTGACATGTCACTGTTCTGTGGTTTAGTGTAGATGGTCAATCTTACATTCTCTGGTCCCTTGCAATCCAGCTTTATTGCTCTGGTTACATTTTGCACAAAATATTTACATTTTTCTCCCCACAAATAATCCATAAAACCCAACGAAACAAACAGAAAACAAAAAAGCAAAGAAACAAAAAGCCTCTTCCTAGAATAAATGCACTGCCCATCACAATGCTTGACACAGATTAAATACTAGATTAAAAAGTCTGGGCCAGTCAGGATGAGAAAACAGTGGAGAAAAGTGTGGAGCACACAGTTAATCAATTTGTATCATATACTTGAAATCTGCTAAGACAATAAATCTTTTTTTTTTTTCTTTCTTTTTTTTTATTGTTAAATCATAGCTGTGTACATTAATGCGATCATTAAGACAGTAAATCTTACACGTTCTCACTACCAAAAGAAGTGGTAACTATGCAAAGGTTATGTTAATCAGCCTGTTTGTGATAAATTAATCATTTCGCAATATACACATATATTAAAACATCACAGTTTACATCTTAAGTATATGGATTTTTTTTTGGGGGGGGGCCAGGGCTGGGTTTGAACCTGCCACCTCTGGCATATGGGGCCGGCACCCCACTCCTGAGCCACGGGTGCCGCCCAGTATATGGAATTTTTATATGCCAATTGCACTTCGATAAACCTGGGTAGGAGGAGTACTTAATAAAGGATTTTTTTTCTTTTCCGAATGTTAAGTTCTAGGACAGAAATAGTTTAACATAGAAGACGGTGATGCAGCCCTCATTCTTACTCCCGCCCATAATCACCACCAGCGTTCTTCTGGATATCCTCTCCTGAGCACACAGTTGAGGACATCCCATCCCAACAGTACTAGCCTTAAAATTAATAAACTGAGGCGCAAGTTGACGCTCTGGGACTTTGTGGACTCTCTCCTGGCTGCTGCAAAATTCTCCCGACCCCACCACCAGCTCTTCCTTTCCCCCCTCCCGTCCTTGCCCTCGCGTTTCCACAGAATCGCGAGCTGCCTGCACACATATCTTTACAGTCTCCACTCTCTCCGTGCTCAGTAAACCTTCGCCGAACGCACGAAACCAAGGCTGGCGGTAAAACCCGCGCGCCCCGGCCCGCCGCGCCCCCGCAGCCCTCTCCGCGCCGTTACCGGTTGCCGGTTCGAATGCCTTCTCGGTGCCTGAGGCGTCCACGGGCTCCACACGGGCCCCGCCGCGATAATTGAGCGGCTGCGACACCACGAAGGTGCCAGTGCTCATGGCGGCGACAGGGGCAGCCCGAAGAGTGCAGAGAAGGGTGGACAACACGGAACGGCCGGCTCTGGGAACCATGGGCTGTGCGCGGCCCCGGGGTTAGAGGTTCAAGGGCCACGGGGCGGGGCGGGGCGGGGCGGAGGGCATCGGGGGCGGGATCGGGGCGGGGCCCTCGGACGGGCGGGGCCGCACCGAAATCCCGCTGGGTTAAGGGACCTCAAGGCGTCGTTGGGGCCTCCTGGGGCCCCGCCTGGGAGGTTCTGCAGGGCAGTCAGTCACTCGGGTAGTCCGCGGCCCCGGAAGGCCCTCGCCTAGCTGGGAGGCGCCCTCACCCCTCCCCCACCCCGCACGGTCTCGGAGGGGCGGAGGGAGAGGGAAAGGACTTCCTTCTTCCTAATGGATATTTGCGTAATACTTCACAGGAGTTTTCAGGTCCATCTTTGCACGCAATCATCCCAGGATCCCACTCTTTAATCTTCCCGCCTAAAGAAGGAGGAGGATTGAAATGCCAAGAGTTTTACTTTGATAGTTACTTCACTGATGAGCCACGGTTTCTTTATCTGCATAATAACACTTTTTTTGAGACAGAGTCTCACTTTGTCGCCCTTGGTGGAGTGCCGTGACGTCGTACCTCACAGCAACCTCAGATATCCTCTTGCCTCATCCTCCCAAGCAGCTGGTACTATAGGCACATAATGCTTTTGAAAGGGTTACTGTAAAAAACAAGGGAAGGAAGGCGTCTCACTATGTCCCCCTGGATAGAGAGCTGTGGGGTCACAGCTCACAGCAGCCTAAATCTCTTGGGCTTAAGCGACTCTCTTGCCTCAGCCTCCCAAGTATCTGGGACTACAGGCGCCCACCACAACGCCAGCTATTTTTTATTGTTGTTGTAGTTGTCATTGTTTAGCAGACCCTGCCTGGGTTCTAACCCACCAGCCCTGGTGTATGTGACTGGCGCCCTAACCACTGAACTATGGGCGCCGAACCCAGAAACTGCTTTTTAAATTCTAAAAGTGCAGTGTAAATGCTGTTAATGACAAATAGTGATACAAACCTAAGCCTAACGGACAGGGTACAAAGAGCAAAAGCCACAGGAAAAGGCCTTCTGCAAGGCAAATCTGCCACTTGGAGGCATTCGCAGGTGTCAGTCAGCTAAGGGATCTTACAAAAGGCAGGCTCGTTCATTATTCTTACTAAGCTTCGTACAACTCCAGTAGAGACTAAGACGAACAGAAATCAATTGGCAATTTGGGTGTCGGGGGCGGGATCGGGGCGGGGCCCTAGGAGGGGCGGGGCCGGAAATTAGGACATTTCCTCCAGGCTTATTTCTCTTGTATGGGCTGCAATCTTTCTCCATGTTTTTTCCTTTACTGACTAGCACATATTAGGAAGTGCGGTTTTCAAGTTTAGGGTAGATACAAATTATTCCGGTTTAGAGTAGATGTAAATTTTCCTGCACACCAATTTGTTAACCCTTTCGGTGCTACTGAGATATGTGGGTCTTGGTCCTCAAATGGAAAACAGCAGTGCCCAAACTCAGAACACTTGAGGTCAAACTGAGCGGGACTATGTTATTTCTGCCCATTGGAAACAGAATTGAAACATACCAGGAGATATGTGATGAGCATTGTAGATCTTCAGGATCATTTGAGTGTAAGGAGACTATGTATCTAAAAAAAAATTTTTTTTTATGAGACAGAGTCTCACTATATCACCCTGGGTAGAGTGCTGTGATGTCACAGCTCATAACAACCTCAAACTCTTGGGCTTAAGCGATTCTCTTGCCCCAGCCTCCCAAGTAGCTGGGACTACAGGTGCTCCCCACAACGCTCAGCTATTTTTTGGTTATAGTTGCCATTGTCAATTGGCAGGCCCAGGCTGGATTCGAACCCACCAGCTCTGGGTGTATGTGGCTGACACCCTAGCTGCTGAGCTACAGACTCTGAGCCTACATCTAAAATTTAATGGGATAATTTCTAAATATATAAAGTGTTCTGCCCCCGAACTGTAATCTGAAGTCAGGTCTGATACTAGGGCCAGCGTTCTTGTGCCTCCCACATAAGCTTGATAGAGTTGTCAGAAGCTCAGTAGCATATTTTCAATAAATAAACTAATCTGTTAAAAAAGTAAAAATAAGATGTTCTGCCTCCAACAAATGCATTGTGATTTATCACATCATGATGCCTGAATGTTTGTTTTAGAAATATGGTCTTGATGTCTGTTGAACTAATTAATAGATTACAAAAATGACAAACCTCCTCCAAAATATATAACTGTTCCTCTCACCTGTGCTTTTATTATTAATTAACAAATTATTTTTATTAGAAAAATTCAACATGTACATGGTACAAAAAGCTTCCACATTGATTTTATCCCATAATCCTTCTACTAAGCCCACAAAAGAAAGAAACTGCTAAGAAGTAGTAAGTGGGACTTCCACAAATATCTCAGTGGCAATTCTGCAACCTAAGTTTTACCACCCTCATTGTACAGAGAAGGAAACTGGCTCAGGAAGGTCATAGAGCTGCCCCATGGAGAAGTTGAGATTGGAGTCCAGCTCTTCATGAATTTAAAGCCAATTTCTTCTCACTACACCAGGTCCAGATGCAGGAATCAATATTCACTCTTGGCTGGCATGGTGGCTCACACCTGTAATCTTAGCACTCTAGGAGATGAGGTGGGAGCATCCTTGAGCTCAAGAGTTTGAGACCAAGCATAAGCAAGAGCGAGACCCCAGATGTGGAATACGGGCTGTGAGGCACGAAGGCCCTTACAGCCTAGGGAGATGTTCAAGGAACCACCCCCAACTGCTCCTCCGTGCACAACAGCATGCTTTTCTCCTCTGCCAGAAATCACATAGCTTGTTCTCTCTAAAGTTAATCTTTACCTGATGTGCTAGATTTGCAACTTTGTTAAGGTAAGTGACCTTGTTTAAGTACTATATAAATAAAGCTGTTTCCACAGTTGTGACTGCTCCAGACCTGTTGATCCCATCCTTGTCTCTTGTATACTTTATTTCCTCATTCCCCACCATTCCCACTCAGGTTCATTCTCCTTCTTAGCACTGGTTCTCGACACCCACCTCTACTAAAAATAGAAAAAATTAGCCAGGGTGGACACGGTGGCTCACACCTGTAATCCTAGCACTCTGGGAGGCCGAGGGGGTGGATTGCTTGAGCTCAGGAGTTTGAGACCAGCCTGAGCAAACAGCGAGACCCTGTCTCTACTAAAAATAGAAAAACTGAGGCAAGAGGATTGCTTGAGCCCAAGAGTTGGAGGTTGCTGTGAGCTATGACATCACAGCACTCAACTCAGGATGACAGCTTGAGACTGTCTCCAAAAAAAAAAGAAAAGAAAGAAAGAAAGAAAAAATTAGCCAGATGTTTTGGCATGTGCCTGTGGTCCCAGCTACTCAGGAGGGTGAGGCAGGATCGCTTGAGCCCAGGTGTTTAAGGTTACTATGAGCTATGATGACACCATGGCACTCTGTCCTGGGCAAGTGTGAGACTCTGTCTCAAAATAATAATAATAATAATTCACTCTTACTGAGTGGTTATTTATCAAAGAAAAGGATTTTTGAAGCCCAGAAAGCTGGCCCTGGGGAGAAGACTTAAAGGACATGTAAATTTCCTAGGCTAAGTTTGCCAACAATGCCCCAAAGTAACGGGAGGGCTCAGAGGGCATTGATCAATCTTACAAGTTCAGGGTGAAAATTCAAGGAGACAAAGAGAGCCACAGGAGAGGAAGGAATGCGAAAGGAGAAGCACCCCTTAGATGGGTATGTGCTGGAGTGCAGATATGGGATAGAAAAGACAGAGAAGGGTTACAATCATTCTGAAGGAGCAGAGAGCTAAGGAGAAACTGCCTACCTCAAATTTGCTTAAAGTCAACCTTGGGTACCACTAAAGCCTCCAACTCCCCATTTCCTTTCCTCGGCCCCCCAAAGGAGGGAGTCCTTGGGAACCTGTACTGTGATCCAGGGTCCTTCACTCCCCTCTGCCCAAGTCATCCAGCTGCCAGGCTGCTTCTCAGCTTAGTTCCACCATTAGCAGTAAGTACTCTATTCTTGGATATAACTTCCAGAATAAAAGAAAAGATCTTTAGGGGGTAGCCATCTCTTAGCTTAGAATGACAATAAAAATGCATACACACATATATTTTTATCTCCTAAACAATAATATTTCTATCACTATCACACAAGAGTCAGAAAATAAACCATCAAAATCCCATTCCATCTCATCTTAATAGGGACTTTCTCTTACAATAGTTTACAGATTGAGTTCCATTTTAAGCTTGAGTGTTCTTATTTTCTTTATATATAAAATATAATTTTCTCAGTGAAAAACTAACAGGTTTCATGACCCAAGCAGCCTGACACTGGGATTGGGACCTTAATGGATATTTGCAAAATAAATAAATGAAGTAATTCAAGTCAAAAGGGCTACAGACCTGGACTTTGAAATCACCACCCTGATAAGGACACCCATCCAAGCTAGTTAGGTATCTCTACCTGGAGAATCCAGTCTTTTTCATTTTCCAAGTTTTTTTCCAGTCTGTTAGTGTCATATTTTCAAAAATAGGTTTAATTTCAGGGCGGCGCCTGTGGCTCAAAGGAGTGAGGCACTGGCCCCATATGCTGGAAGTGGTGGGATCAAACCCAGCCCTGGCCAAATACTGCAAAAAAAAAAGAAAAAGAAAAAGAAGAAAGAAAGAAAAAATAGGTTTAATTTCTAAATTACAGATAATATGAAACACCACCTGTGAAAGTGGTCTAAAAAGTGTAAAACACTATATTGTTGTTATTATAATAACAACATTCATAGTTTAAAGTGCCACCCTGTTTTTTTTTTTAAATGAAATTTAGGGTCATTGAATTTGGAATTGGTTCCCGAAGCTGACATTCAGCTGGAAAATGGAGATTACTATCCTTACAGAATATTTAAAACTTTTTAAACATTTTTTAAATATTAAGGGGGTGCAAGTGGCTCGGCACCTGTGGCTCAAGCTGCTAAGGTACCAGCCACATGCACCTGAGCTGGCGGGTTCAAATCTAGCCTGGGCCCGCCGAACAACAATGACGGCTACAACCAAAAAATAGCCAGGAGTTGTGGTTGGCCCCTGTAGTCTTAGCTACTTGGGAGGCAGAGGCAGGAGAATCTCTTGAGCTCAGGAGTTGGAGGTTGCTGTGAGCTGTGATGCCATAGCACTCTGCCCAGGGCAACAGCTTGAGGCTCTGTCTAAAAAAAAAAAAAAAAAGGAGGGGGGCACAAGTATTTTTGTCACGTGGATGTCTCATTTAATGCTTCACTCTGGGCCTTTGGTGTGCCTATCATCAGAATAGTGTTCATTGTACCCAGTAGCTAAGTTTTTATCCTGTATCTACCTTCCACCTGAAACCTGTTATCTAAGAAAGCAGAATGATATAGGAGTTATTCCAACTCTATTAAATGCATACGATAAAGGCAGGCACTGGGTCTCATGCCTGCAATCCTAGCACTCTGCGAGGCCGAGGCAAGTGGATCCAGTAATTCCACACCAGCCTAAGCAATAGCAAAAGAAAAGAAAAGGGGAGGCTGAGGCATGAGGAGCTCTGGAGCCCAAGAGTTTGAGGTTGCTGTGAGCTAAGATGACACTCAACCCAGAGCAACAGGTAAGACTGTCTCAAAAATGAAATAAATAAATAAATAAATAAGATATACTAGTGTTTGTGTCAATGTTTTTTCTAGAACCTAGCAGAACTTTATTTGCATGTATGTAATATGTAGTTAAAGACAGACTTTATATTTATTTTATTTATTTTTTGAGACAGAGTGTTTGCTCTGTTACCCTGGCTATGGTGCTGTAGAATCAATGTAGCTCACAGCAGCATCAAACTCCTAGGCTCAGGTGATTCTCCTGCCTCAGGCTCCTGGCTAGCTGGAACTATAGGCACACGAGCTCAGCTAATTTTTCTATTATTTTGTAAAGGTGGGGTATTGCTCTTGCTTAGGCAGGTCTTGAATTCCTGAGCTCAAGAGATCCTCCCACCTCAGCCTTCCAGAGTGCCAGGATTACAGGTCTGAGCCACAGTGCTCAGACTCATAAAATCTTTTCAACATTTGGCCTCAATTCAGCCATCTTGCTTCTGAAAAGTAAATGATGTCACCATAGTCAACATCAATACTTTAAGAAACTCCTGTACAAAAGTTATGATTTAATAAAAAATAATTTAAAAAAAAAGAAATTCCTGAATTTGGCAATGATTCAATCCCTTGGCCTTTATGAAATCCATATTCTTGATGACGATTTATATGACATTATCCATTTTTAAAGGTTTTGTGCATAAATTTTCTTGATATACTATGGAACGGTATTTCATCAAATGTGAGTTTTGGGGGCAATTGCTTTGTCTTCTATTAATTTTATAAGTCCCTCTCTTCTACCATCACCGGGTCACTATCAGTAACTATACCAGATATGTTGACAATGAACAAAGAAAATCACTCTGACATATTTTTTATTGCTTCATACATATCTCTTGATTTAGTTGTGTCTTTTTTCTTTTTTTTTTTTTTTTTTTGAGGCAGAGTCTCACTATGTCACCCTGGGTAGAGTGCCGTGGCATCACAGCTCACAGAAACCTCAAACTCTTGGGCTTAAGCAATTCTCTTGCCTCACTCTCCCAAGTAGCTGGGACTACAGGTGCCCGCCACAACGCCCGCCTATTTTTTGGTTGTAGTTGTCATTGTTATCTGGCAGGCCCGGGCTGGGTTGAAACCACCAGCTCCAGTATATGTGACTGGCGCCCTAGCCACTGAGCTATAGGTGCCAGCATTAGTTGTGTCTTTTAACGGTACCAAAGAAGCCATTTCTTTAGGGACATTATATTTGTCATCAATATGTCTAATAAAAATGGCAAGTTATATTTGTAGCATCAGTGCTATCACCCATCACCAAAGCATAATATTGAAAATTAGCAGTTTTACTATCCAAACTTCTTTCTATAGATTTTCCATTTCTTTCAATTCATTTGGCTATAGTCTGGTGAGACAAACTGATTTTCGAAATACCTCCCATTTTATCAGGGCAAATTCTATCTGCCACACTTTCCATACATTGCTTAATGAACTTACTCTCCGTAAACAGTTTTGATTTTTCACTATTAAGTGTGCTACCACATACTAGCTCTTATGATGAAATCTGAGTTGTAACTTTTTTTATTTTGTCTTTAAGACACAATCTTTCTGTAAAAGGACAAGACCTGACATTAATGGCTTTTTTTTTTTTTTTAAGACAGTCTTACCATGTCGCCCTTGGTAGAGTACTGTGACATAACAGCTCATAATAACCTCAAACTCTTGGACTTAAGTGATTCTCTTGCCTCAGCCTCCCAAGTAGCTGGGACTATAGGAGCCGCCATAACGCCCAGCACTTTTTTAAAGACAAGGTCTCGCTTTGACTCAGGCTAGTCTCTAACCCTTGAGCTCAGGAAATCCACCCACCTTGGCCTCCCAGAGTGCTAGGATGACAGGCGCGAGCCACTGTGCCCAGCCCTGATCCATAATTTTTATTTTGGGGTTCTGTTTTCTTTTGTGACATTGAACTGGGATAAAAAAATAATAATAGATAAGGGACAATGTTTACTTTTATTATGAAAATTAATCGACAGGAAAATAGAAGGTTTGGCCCCTTTGACGTCTTGGGTGCTGATGCAGGGCAAGGTGGAGGGCCGTTTGTAAGCATAGTGGGCAATGTATGAAGTATGATGGAGCTGTGGAAGTACCTCAATGATCAAATAGGAATGCTTGCCTGACTTCTAAATAACATTATATGCCAACCACTGGAGGCTGGGCACAGTGACTCATACCTGTAATCCCAGCACTCTGAGAGGCTGAAGCATGTAGATCACCGGTGTTCATGAGTTCAAGACCAGCCTAAGCAAGAGTGAGTGCCTGTAGTCCAAGCTACTTGGGAGACTGAGGCAAGAGAATTGCTTGAACCCAAGAATCTGACTATGGTACCACCGGCACTCTACCAGGGGTGATGAAGTGAGACTCTCTCCAAAAAAAAAAAAAAAAAAAAAATCCTACTGTTGCAACGATGGCAGTTTGAAATTTTTTTTTTTTTTATTATAGATAAAAATATGCACCATAGATGTGGCCCAACCCATCACCCTCCCTCCACCCAAACCTCCCCCCTCCCTTCCCCTTCCTCGGTCCTTTCCTCATAGTCTTGTGGTATAGTTGGGTTATAGC
>CAUYPK010037554.1:0-14900 GCA_963574355.1 Loris lydekkerianus | reverse complement strand
AAGAAAGATGGAGATTTTACCTCTTTCATGTTTACATGGATGGAGCTGGAACATATTCTCCTTAGCAAAGTATCCCAGGAATGGAAGAAAAAGTATCCAATGTACTCAGCCCTACTATGAAGGTAAACTATAGCTTTCACAGGAAGGCTGTAACCCAACTATACCACAAGACTATGAGGAAAGGACCAAGGAAGGGGAAGGGAGGGGGGAGGTTTGGGTGGAGGGAGGGTGATGGGTTGGGCCACATCTATGGTGCATATTTTTATCTATAATAAAAAAAATAAATAAATATAAAAAAAAATAAAAATAAATAAAACTTACCTATATACTTGAGTATAAGCCGAGTTTTTTCCGGCACAAAATTTGTGCCAATTTCGGGTTTTTCGGCACAAATTTTGTGCCGAAAAAACTCAGCTTATACTCGAGTATATTAAGTATATAAGGTTTCTAAAGATTAGATACAGAAAGAAACTTTTAAAAAACTATATAAGGGAAATACTTTAACAAGGTCAGTAAGAAGTTATTGCTCTTGGATATAATTCACTACAATCTTTCTGTTAACAACAAATATTTTTTTTTTGCAGTTTTAGGCTGGGGCTGGGTTTGAACCCACCACCTCCAGCATATGGGGCCAGTGTCCTACTCATGTGGTGAGCCACAGGCACCACCCAACAATAAATATTTAAGTAGATCTTTTGGTCTTCAGGGAATGACTGATTCTGGTGTTTCCTTAATTTTCAGCTTCGAGAATCTCTCATTAAGTGAAAGTTTAGTCTGATTACCCACCGCCTGAAAGTTGAATTGCAAGGATATTCCTTTGGGCTGATGCTGAGAATTCTTGGTTGTACCATTTATAGTCATTAGGAGCAACGCTTTAAATTCATTTCTCAACTCTAAAGTCGCAGGGTCGGGGAGCTGGCCCCACCACCTCCAATCAACGCGCTCAGACAACTTCTGTGGCTCGGAATCTTTGCGGCTGTCTACTGTACGGACTTCTATCCAGGTTTGTGTAAGTATACTCTATGATGTTTGCACAGTGATAAAATTACCTGATGATGAATTTCTCAGAACATATTCCCATTATTACATGACACATGATGGTATATTGATTTCTGTAGGTATATGCTTAGGATTAGAATTGCTGAGTTGTAGGAAGATGTAAGTTCGGCCTTAATATATTGCCAAAACGTTTTCCAGACTCACTGCACAAATTTATAGTTCCACCATTAGTGTTTGGGAATTATTCCATATCCTTTTTTTTTTTTTTTAAAGACATAATCTCAGTTTATTGCCCTCGGTAGAGAGATATGGCCTCACAGCTCACAGCAACCTCCAACTCCTGAGACTCCCGAGTAGCTGGGACTATAGGCACCCGCCACAACGCCTGGCTATTTTTTGTTGCAGTTTGGTGAGGCCGGGTTTGAACCTGCCACCCTCAGTATATGGGGCTGGCGCCCTACCCACTGAGCCATGGGCGCTACCCATACATATCCTTACCAACATTTGCTATTGTCCTTTTCAGTTTAGCTAGAATGTGAATGTAGAATTACGTTTGTGTGTGTGTGTTTATTGTGATAAAATATATATAACAAAAAATTTACCATTTCGATGATTTTTTTTTTTTTTTTTTTTTTTTTGCAGTTTTTTGAACCCACCACCTCCAGTATGTGGGGCTGGTGCTCTATTCCTTTGAGCCATAGGCACTGCCTGATTTTAATTTTTTTAGAGGTAGGGTCTTGCTATGTTGCCCAGGTTGGCCTCCAATTTCTGGGCTCAAGGGATTCTTCTACCTCAGCCTTCCAAGTAGCTGGGTCTATAGGACTGCACCATGGCATCAGGCTTAGACTGTTTTTTTTTGTTTGTTTGTTTTAGAGACAGAATCTCACTTTGTCACCCTCGGTAGAGTGCTATGGTGTCACAGCTTATAGCAACCTCCAGCTCTTGGGCTTAGGTGATTTTCTTGCCTCAGCCTCCTGAGTAGCTAGGACTACAGGCACCCACCACAATGCCCAGCTATTTTTTTTGTTGTTGCACTTTGGCTGGAGCTGGATTCGAACCCTCCACCCTCAGTATATGGGGCCGGCATTCTACTCATTGAGCCACAGGTGCTGCCTAGGCTTAGACTGTTTTTAAGTGTACAGTTCAGTAGCATTAACTACTCACACTGTGGTTTTAATTCATATTTCCCTGATAACTAAAGAACTTCAGCATCTTTTGATATGTTTACTGACCACTTGGAGATCTTTCGTGAAGTTCTGTTTAAGTCTTTTGTCCTTTTTGCTATTGGATCGTCTGTCTTTCTTCTTGTTAATGTATGGATTCTTCATATATTCTGGATATGAATACTTTTTGGATATATGCATCATAAATGTCTTCTCTCTTTTCACTTTTTTTTTTGAGATGGAGTCTCAAGCTGTCACCCTAGGTAGACTGCTCTGGCATCATAGCTCATAGCAACCTTCAGCTCTTGGGCTCAAGTGATCCTCTTGCTCCATTTTTCTATTTTTAGTAGAGATGGGGAGTCTCGATTTTTGCTCCGGCTGGTCTTGAACTCATGAGCTCAAGCAATCCACCTGTCTCCCAGAGTCCTAGGATTACAGGTGTAAGCCACCCTACCCAGTCCAATCTTTTTTTTTTTTTGAGACAGAAGCTCATTTTGTCACCCTCAGTAAAGTGCCATGGCATTAAGCTCAAAACTCTTCAGCTCCTCAAACACTTGGGCTCAAGTGATCCTTTTGCCTCAGCCTTTCAAGTAATTGGGACTGTAGGTGCCCACCACAATGCCTGGCTAGTTTTAGAGATGAGGTTTCACTCTTGCTCAGACTGGTCTCAAATTCCTAAGCTCAAGCAATCTACCTGCCTCAGCCAATTTTAATGTTTTTAACTGAAAAAGTTTTATATGCATAATAACATTCAAACAGTACCAAAGCTACAAAATGAAATGGAAACCTGCTCTAGCTCCAGACTTTTCAAAGCTCCTCCCCAGAGGCAATCACTGTCAGTAGTTTCTCTTTTGTTCTTCCAGAGAGTTTCTATATCTAAGTATATATACTAATAGATCCCTTTTTCTTCTGACAAATAGTTACTGCACAATGTTCTCCTTTTTTTTTTCTTTCACATTAATAGATTTTGGAGATCTTTCTATATCAGCATAGATAGGTCTACTTCATTCTTTTGAGTGACTGTACTGCATAGTACTTAGTTAAATACATGATTGCATATGATAATTAAAAATAAAATAAAAAGGCATATATTTATTTTTTTTTGGAGACAGAGTTTCACTCTGTTGCCCCTGGTAGAGTGCCACGATGTCATAGCTCACAGTAACCTCAAACCCTTGGGCTCAAGGAATGCTCTTGCCCTAGTCTCCCAAGTGGCAGGGATTATAGGCATCCATCTCAATGCCCAACTAATTTTTCTATTTTTAGTAGAGACAACATCTCCCTCTTGCTCAGGCTGGTCTTGAACGTCAAGATCAATCTACCCATTTCAGCCTTCCAGAGTGCTAGGATTACAGGTGTGAGCCACTGTGCCCAGCCTTTTGTGCGAACATTTTTTTTTCTTTGAGACAGAGCCTCAAGCTGTCACCCTGGATAGAGTGCTGTGGCATCACAGCTCACAGCAACCTCCAACTCCTAAGCTTAATCGATTCTCTTGCCTTGGCCTCCCAAGTAGCTGGGACTATAGGCGCCAACCACAACGCCTGGCTATTTTTTGGTTGTAGTTGTCATTGTTGTTTGGCAGGCCTGGGCTGGATTCAAACCCACCACCTCTGGTGTATGTGGCTGGTGCCTTAGCTGCTTGAGCTGTAGGTGCCAAGCCTTGTGTGAACGTTTTTGAAAATAAAATTGTTTTCTGGAAAGCCTTTACGTTATTCTTCTTCCAGCAGATTACTTTTACATGATGAAAACCCACCACATCATCGTTTATCTAGCCCCTGTGTGTTAGGCGCTATTGTTTCAGGATTTCATTTAATTCTCACAAAAGTCTGGCACAATGGGTAATATAATTTTCATTTTATGGATAAATTAACTGAGGCCCATAGAGATTAAGTAACCAGTCCAATGCAGAACTGCAATCAATCCCAGGTCCCTCTCTTAAGTTCATGCCCTTTTTTGCTTGTTTTCTTTTGTTTTGTTTGATTTTGGACCTTAGATATAAAGGTTTGAGGTAAATTTACTCCTCAATTCATGATATATTTCATCATTGGTTGCTCTTATATTTCTTGGATCCTCACAGTTGTGATCTAACTACACTATGTGCAAATGGGATGAACCAATATTTGCACATTTTTGACCTACAAATATGGCAGCCTCATATGGTTCAACCTATGACTTATGTTACAGTGTTTACTATATTGTAGTCATTAGTTTCTACATGTATAGCTGAGTCTTACAGTGTATGTTCAGCATCTATGTTAGGCACTCAGGGAAAGTGGACAGAACTGATGAATCACTGCCTATCTGAAAAGGAAATGAGGAAAACAAACTTTTCCTCCTTAAACTATTCTACAGACTTTAACCATGAGGATAGTTCTTCAATTGGATTCCTTTTCAGATCATGATGAGGACGGTTTAGGAATGTTATGAGGAAGGTTTAGAAATGTTATTCAATGGAGGCTGATTCTTCGTAGCATTATAGAATCATAAAATTTCAGTACTGAAAAGAACTTCTTATTTTTCACAGGGTGAAAGTGAGTTCCTGAAAATTTCAGTTAGTCACTCAAAATACAATTAGTTTTTATTTGCACTAGTAAATATAAAAGTATACCAGAATTCAGATAGCCTACCTTGCTAATATAATGCTTTGAAAGGTTTCAATAAAAAAAATTTTTTTTGAGAGTCTTGCTCCTTTGCCTGGGATAGAGTACAGTGGCATGATCATAGCTTACTGCAACCTCAAACTCCTGGGCTCAAGTGATCTGCCTGCCTTACAGTATCACAGTAGCTGGGACTACCGGTGTGGGCCATCACCCTTACCTATGCATAATATAATTTACTGAAAAAACCCTCAAACTACGAGTTCACACTTATAACCTCCAATTTTTTCTCCCTTCCCATATTTGTAACTTCATTTCCCAGTGATAAACCTGGTTTCATCATGTTTAATATATTAGTGATTTATTTAATCAATCATCCTGTATGTAATCAATCTCCCAACTACATTTAGAGACCTCCCTCACTTGGATGAAACGTTTTTTTCCCTCTTGGGCTCTTGGGTTAGAAGACTCTGTAAAGGGCTGCCTCCCTCTTCATCTTTGAAGATTTCCTTAGCTTCCTTACCTGCTAGGTCAATGACACCTGGCTCTAGACCACTAGGTGCAAATGCTTACTTTGTTCTCTATACTTAGTATCTTTTAGGTCTACATATTTTAGCAAGGAAAAGGGGAAGAGGAAGCCTATGCATCTGGGAGATACTGTACCTCTTTTATTTTATTAAGCTTTTTACTCACATTTTATTTCTTAAAAGTGGGATTATTGGATAAAAGGGGGTTTTTAAGGCTTTAAAAAAGTATTATCAATCTACTCTTAAGTTTGCACCAGGGCGGCGCCTATGGCTTAGTGAGTAGGGTGCCGGCCACATATACCGAGGGTGGTGGGTTCGAACCTGGCCCCAGCCAGCTAAAACAGCAGGGACAACTGCAACAAAAAATAGCCAGGAGTTGTGGCGGGCACCTGTAGTGCCAAATGCTGGGGAGGTTGAGGCAAGAGAATTGTCAAAGCCCAGGAGTTGGAGCCTGCTGTGAGCTGTGATGCCATAGCACTCTACCAAAGCGACAAAGTGAGACTCTGTCTCAAAAAAAAAAAAAAAGATTGCCCCAATTTACAATCTTATAAGTACTGAAAACCCATTTCCCATTTCCCTGCGGCGTTGTCAGTATTTACCATTATATATAATAAATACAAAATATATACATATATTAATACATCTGTGTCAGTTTGTGAGGGATATGGAGTCGACAAGTTTCCTATTTCCCCACACTGCTTCTACTAGGGACACAGATGAGGTAGGTATTTTTTCTTATTTATTTTGTTATTTCATCTCCTTTAAAGTGATTTGGGGGCGCCGTCCCCATATACCAAGGGTGGCGGGTTCAAACACTGTCCCAGCCAAACTGCAACAAAAAAAGCCGGGCGTTGTGGCGGGCGCCTGTACTCCCAGTTACTCGGGAGGCTGAGGCATGAGAATCGCCTAAGCCCAAGAGCTGGAGGTTGCTGTGAGCTTTGCTACCACATCACTCTACCAAGGGCAACATGGTGAGACTCTGTCTCTAAAAAAACCCAACAAAAACAGTGATTTGGTACGGGGAAGGGGGAGCCAGGGGAAGCCAGTTACCACAGAGGAGGAGGCCGAGAAGCACCTGGCCCCGAGGCGCTCACCTCACAGATCGCTGCGGGAACCAGGCCCTCCTTTCCCAGAGGGTCATCTATGGGTATCGCGGCAGCAGATGGCGCCGTGGAGCGCGCGCCCGGACCGTGCCTCCGTGACGCATTTCCGCGTCATCTGCCTCCGAGGTTTGCTCCCATTGGTTGCCGGCAAAGTAATAGGGGCGGAGCCGAGTGGGTGTGTGCAAGGCGCCGCAGTCCGGGTGGGGGCTAGGTTTCCCCCTCCGGTCCCTCTCCTGTCCTTCTGTGCCTCCCTGGGACCGCTTCGCGGAGCTGCTGGGAGCACAGCTACCGCGGCGGCTGCACTTTCTCGGGCGGGAGCTGGAGCAGGGCTCTAGCGTGCGTGCGGCGGGGCAGCTCGAGCCCGAGGGACTGGTTGACTGAGCGAGAGAGAAGGGATTCCCGGGCTGCTAAGCCACACATACTGCCGGCTCCTCACCGGCTAGACAGCCCTTCGGCTCCCCACGCGCGGAGCCCCCGGCGGGTGGGGTCGGGAGGTCCCCGGAGACCGCCGCCGGCCGGTGGGCGCTGACAGGACCGCGCGGGACGCGCCCCCCGTAGGCAGCCAGTCCCCGGGCACCGCGGCCCCGACCTGGCCCCGCGTCGCGGGCGCGGGGCAGCGTAGAGGAAGCGAGAGGGGCCACCCTCCCCCTGAGTTGGAAGCGCCTTCCTGGGTCCAGAATGCCCAAGAAGAAGCCGACGCCCATCCAGCTGAACCCGGCCCCCGATGGCTCCGCGGTTAACGGGACTAGCTCTGCGGAGTAAGTATGAGGTGGACGGCGAACCTGGGGCCGGGCTGGGGAGGCCCCCGCTGGGGAGCAGAAGCGCGCGCCGGGCTCCGCTCCGGTTGGTCACGTACGTCTGGGGCTGGCGGGGGGCGAGGAATTCCCGGCAGCCGAGTTATCGGTGACTAAGCATTGATTCTGCTCCTGACTCAGACCAGTTAGTAGACTAGGGAGTCTCGATTTTTTAATCCCTTTTCCGGATCTTTCCGTCGTCCCTGGCTAGTGACCAGTTGTCTTCTCCCAAGAAAACAAAAGCTGGCACCTTCCTCCTACTTCCCCCCAGCTGTTTTCTAAACGTGATTCCCTTGGGATTCTGGCCTGTAACGGAAAGAGAAGGCCAATGTCTTGGAAAGAATTAAGGTCACATCTTCGTCTTTGAGACCGGCTCAGGATATGGAGTGTGGAGTTGGAACGGGCGGGCGAGCAGCATCGTCACCTTCGTGCCTGACACCTGTGGGGCCGGACTGCCTTGTAGGCCAGCTGTCTGGCCAGTGGGGGCGTGCGCACAAACTTCCCCGTGGCTTTTCCCTTGCTGACTTTGGGGGCTTCTGGTCCTTGGCTTTCCTGGGAACTGTCTTGAAGGATGGGGATTTCCTCTTCATTCATTCATTCAACAAACCATCCCCTCCCTAATGACTCTCCGGCTTTCTTCACTTGACCAGCAGTCTTAAGCGCCTGACCTCAGAAATGAACAAACATCAGGACCACTCCATATTTGCAGCTTTCAGTTTTGCTCATAAACCAGCATTTTATTTCATTAAGTAACTATGAGACTGTTTAATGGGGGTTTCTGAGCTCCCACAACTTTTTTGGTTCCTGCGTAAGGGACAAGACTATGTGAGGAAGAGACAGACACTCTGTTAGTTGAAAGAATAGCCAGAAAAGATGAGGTCCTTAATCTTTTACTCGCTGACTTTAGGAAGCTAGCTGATGAAATGAGCAGAGTAGGCCTGGGCCTTCTGCCCTTTCCTAGTTTCTGTAACCTTCTCTACCCCTCCCCCCTTGATTTTAAAAACTCTGGGACCTGTTGGCTTGGTGTCCGTTTTTCCCTGTAGTTATTACCACAGGCCAGCAGTGGACCTGTGATTTGAGTTCAGGCAGTTTCCTCACACCTGCTCCCACAGATTTCCTTCTTTAGGTCCTCCTCAATATTGCAGTGTTTGTTTTGTGTGATACTGACTTGTATAGGTCAGTGGATTGCATTGCAAGCGTTTGTTTATTTCAGAGTATTTTATCCTCTTAACACAGACTGAAAGTCTCCCAGAGGATTCCTCAGCAGTCCTTAATGTTTTCAGGACAAATTTTGACCACGGTGGATTCTGGTTCAATGTTGTGGCCTGATGACCCTTTCCCTGTTTAATCTGGAGATGGATACTGAGCAGAAGTACCTGTTGTCATTCTTTTGTTGATTGTGATACCACAGCTGTATTCTCTCAAGGGGGTGGAATTTCATGAAAACAGAAGAAACTAGCCTAGAGTTTGTGGCAGAAAAAATGTGTGTGGGTCTGAGACATTCTAACTGATGCCTAAGAAGTTGGGCTTTGGTGTCAGGTGAGGAGTCTGGCTCTGTTGCTCGTGGTTTTATGACCTGGGATAAGTTTCTTAGTCTCTCTAAGGTTTAGGTTTAGTTTGTTTCATCTGCAAAAATAGGGCTTATAATGGAAACTACTTGGAGTAGTTGCGAAGATTGGATGAGCTTGTACATAGTAAACCTTCCAAAAATGTTGGCTGCTGGTGCCTTTGTTCCTGGGTAAGTATTGAGAAGGCCGAAGGAAACTGGAAGATAATTTCCATTCATAATGGTGGATGTGTGTGTTAAGGTGCCTTTGCTTCTGGACAAACAGCTCTCCCTAGTTTAGTTTCTCATGCCATCTGCATCTACCTCCATGACTCATTGCTGTGTTACAATAGGAGGCATCTTTGTGTAGGCTGCCTGAGATAAACAGGGACTGTTCCCTTACATTTCCTAGCACAAAGAGGGAAAGCTATACCCATCTTCATCTTTCACCTCTGAGTGCTTCTCAGGCAAAGCTCCTATCTTGAGCTGCCAGCAGAAAGAACTCTATTGCTTTCAAGATTTGTGTGTTAGACGGGGGCATATTTTCTTTTTCTTTTTTTTTTTTTTTGAGATAGTGTCTTACTTTATTGCCCTTTGTAGAGTACAGTGGCGTCATAGCTCTCAGCAACCTCCAGTTCTTGGGCTTAGGCAATTCTCTTGCCTCAGCCTCCTGAGAAGCTAGGACTTACAGGTGCTTGCCACAATACCTGGCTATTTTTTTGTTGCAGTTTGGCCGGTGCCAGGTTCAAACCTGCCACCCTTGGTATATGGGGCCGGCGCCCTACTCACTGAGTCAGAGGTGCCGCCCTGGGCACAATTTTAAATGTTATCAGACAATGTGAACTAGAAAAAAAAAATCCATTAACAGTGAAGAACTCATGGTACCAAATTGGCAAGATCGCTTTTCCCCAGGCACCTTCAGACATTGCACTTAACTTCATTCAGAGATGGAGTTGGGTAATATGGAACTTGACGTTTATACAAGTTCTGGGGGTCCTCAAAGAGAAATAATGCAGATAATGTCTTTTGCAAATTTAGCAAAAATATGTAAGCGTATTGTCAGGATCTTAAGTGTTAGAATGAAATAAATTGAAAATAAGATAACATTCCCCTGTTTAAAATGTTTTTCTGATTCCTTTGCAATTAGAATAAAATCCAAACTTCTTATATTAGGCCGTGAGACCCAGTGATCTGGTGCTGTCTCCTCCCACCCCACCACATTTCCTGCCGCTCCTTTCTTCCCCGACCCTGGTCCTCTTTCACTTCCTCCATGGATGGTCCATACTTACTCTAGTCCCTTTGCTGCAGTGTATTCACCTTCTTCCTTGGCTAGGTAGAAAGCATCTTCTTCACCTATCTGCCTAAATGTCATTTCCTCAGAAATGCTCACAACCATTTAATCTAAAGTAGGTCTCTCTTGTGTCACTTGAGCTTTTAATGAGACTTAATCATTGTCATTTTTTGCTGAGGTGTTTTTAATATGTCTCTCTCATATACATAAACTTCCAGCAGAGGGCTGCCTTTTTTGATTCAGTGCTGTTATATAGTACCTAAAACAGTACCTGGCAGATAATAGATGCCCAAATGTTTTTGAATGCACCAATGAGTGAATGAAATTTTGAATATTTGCACAATGTGTTAATAAATCTTTTTATGTCGTTTATTTCCCCCCTTTCTCCCATTCCTTTCACCTCATTTCTTTTTCTTTCACTGGTACCCACTCTAAGGCTTTAATGTATCCTGTCTGTTAATTTGGTTGTATGTGTCCCCTTGGGAAGTAGATACAGTGTTGTGTGTTTTTGTGTTTAGGGTGCTAAATGCTATTATGCTATAAATCTGTATCAGATAGGACAGATTAGATATATTGAGGTAATAAGCACAGAATGTCAGTAGTTTAACACCCTTTCAGGTCAGTGGGAAGCTCCCTAGGTTGAAGTCCTTCAGGGAGCCAGACTGATAAGGCACTGACTCTGAAATATGCTTACATAAGGGAATCTTGTGAACTACGTTCAGGCTCTTTTTTTTTTTTTTTTTTTTTTTGAGACAGAGCCTCTAAGCTGTTGCCCTGGGTAGAGTGCTGTGGTGTCACAGCTCACAGCAACCTCCAACTCCTGGGCTTAAACAATTATCTTGCCTCAGACTCCCAAGTAGCTGGGAGTATAGGTGACCACCACAATGCCCAACTGTTTTTTGATTGTAGTTGTCATTGTTTGGCAGGCCTGGGCTGGATTTGAACCCACCAGTTCTGATGTATGTGGCTGGCACCTTAGCTGCTTGAGCTACAGGTGCCGAGCCTACATTCAGGCTCTTAAAGTTTTTGCCCAGAAGTGACACATGTCACTTTACTGGCCAAAGTAAATTATGTGCCATGCTGATCTTCAAAGGGGATGGAGACCTTTTTGAGAAGGAAGAGAAGAACCAGGAGTATTTGAACAGAAGCAATGATATTCCTAAAATTTGCATCAGTTTTTTTAACCAAATACAACATTTTTGAGCACAGTATGGGTATCTAGTTCATTATTTTTCAGAGCAGTTAATCATGTGCATTTGCTATATTTTACTTAGTTATTCCTCTAGAATTAAGTATCTTTGTTGTTTCTAACCCCTTGTTATCTCAAACAGTCGTGACCATGACCATTTTCTACATGTCTCCTTTGAGTCTTTGTGAGAGTTCCCAGTGGAATGTACTGAGAAGTGGCATTTCTGGGTCTTAGGGTATCTTGCTTCTCCTTCCAAAATAAGGCATATTTTTAATCTTTTTTTTTTTTTTTTTTTAAGACAGAGTTTCACTATGTTGCCCTTGGTACACAGGGCCATGGCATCACAGCTCACAGCAACCTCAAACTCTTGGGTTTAAGCGATTCTCTTGCCTCAGTCTCCCAAGTATCCAGGCCTACAGGCACCTGCCACAATGCCTGGCTGGTTTTTTTTGTTTCAGTTTGTCCGGGGCTGGGTTTGAACCCGCCACCCTCAGTATATGGGGCCGGTGCCCTACTCACTGAGCCACAGGCGCTGCCCAGCTTCCTCACTTCCTTCAGGCCTCTGTTCAAATGTCATCTCCTTATAGAGGCTTGCCTTGATCACTCTACTATAGTGCTCCCTGACATTCTCTTTGCCTTGTTTTTCTTTGTAGCATGACCACCAAGTGATGTTGCATAGCATATAGGTGTCTGCCCTCTCCATAGACTATAATGTAAGATTCCTGAGGGTTGGGGCTTTGCTTTGCTCATTGCTCAGTGTGTAGAACAGTGTCTGCCATGTAGTAGATACTTGGTAGATATCTGCTAATTAAGTGATCGAATTGTTCCTACCTTGAAGGAGTACTGTAAAGATTAACAAGATAACGGAAAATTGCTTTGAAGGCCATAAACTTAGAAGGGTTCATTGCCTGGCCTTGATGGTGTCTGGGTTTTGGATTTTGAACTGGTTCTGTGTAATCCTGAATGAAACACTCAGACTTACTGCATTCAGATTATAGTTCATAGCCTCAGTAGTTCTTCACATGTTGGGAATATATACCTGAGTGGGAAGAACAGGAACAGAAAGGTTGAGACAGGCCGATGGCCTATTCTGAAATGTGCACCATGATAATTAGGAGCTTTTGAAGGGATTTCACACTGATTTTATAATTTTGAACTTGAGAGTTTCTGTTGGGTAGTTGATCAATAACTAATACTGGTGCTGCCTTTTAGAACACTTCAAGTGAAAAGTAAAGCCTGCTGAAGCTTTATTTTGGGAAGAATGCCTTTGTGTGTTGCAGATACAGAAATGGCAAAGAAATTTGTAAGATGACTTGCTTATTACAAGGAGACGTGTGGGGCTCTTGTTTGAACATAAACACTTAACAAAATTCTACTTTCACTATTTATTTATGCATCTCTGAAAGAAAGGAAGAACAAGCTGTAGTAGAGTATAGGAGTCCTCCCTTATCTGAAGTTCATATGTTCCAAAGCCCCCACTGGATCCCTGTAACTATGAATAGTACCAAACCTTATATAAACTTTTTTCATTTACCTATGATACCTATGATAAAGTTCAGTTGATGAAGTGGGCACAGTAAGAGATTAACAGTAATAACTGAACAGTTATGACACTATAACTGTTCTATGCTGTAATAAAAGTTTGTTAAATGTGATTGGTGTCTCTTTGAAATCGTACTTAGTGGTGGTAACTGATGGATAAGGGGGGTTCCCATGGATAAGGGAGGGACTATTATAGCTGTTGGCCCTGCCTTCCATATCCAGCTTGATTTTTCTCTATTTCCCAGTTTGTCTGCTGTGGTCCAACTTAACTGATCTCTTTATTTCCCTCACCTTGCCCCCAGCATACTGATTCTGCATGTTTGTCTGGTCTTGCTTCTTTGTTTGGAACGCCCTCCTCCACTTTCCTGCATGATTTTATGTTTGTTTTGTATTTTCCACCATGTTTTAGCTTCTGTGAGGGCAGGGACTATGATTATTTTGTGCACTGATAATTTCTCCAGCATCTAACTCAGTGCCTGGATAAATGAATGGTACCCGTCTTTAAAGACCCAGCATAAAGCTCATCTCTCTTACATGTCATCTTTTCTGAGCAACTCCACGATATGCTCAGAGTTAATATCACTTCTTAGTTATAGCACTTCCTAATTGTTTGCCTTTGATCACACACTTCACTTGGTTGTGTCACTTCACTGAGCCTAGTTTTCCTCATTTACTAGAGTAAGAATGATAATATTAACAAATGTGCAGAGGAAGTAGGGTGAGGGAAAACATCATCTAAAATATGCATAAAGCACTTTATGATCACCAGAATGCTGTCTGCATGGGCAGTGCTGTTAATGATGCCAGCTTATGATGTCTTTAATGTTGATATATAATGTTGATTTGGACATTTCATGTACTGCGTGTTCTGCAAAATCTCACTTAACTCTGCATCTAATCGGGCCTTGGGACCTACTTCCTATTGATAGCAAGTAGAGGGACAGAGGAACAAGTTAAATGACAGCAGGAGGAAGCAATCAGACAAATGTAGGATGTGGGACATTCTCTTAGACAACTGACTTGGTCTCTTTAAAAAGTCAATATCATGGGGGAAAAAAGGGAGAGTTGTGCTGTTTTAGAATAAGAGACTAAGGAGGCATGCTAATCGAATATACCATGCTGACCTCAGTTGAGTACTGGTTAAAAAAAAAAAAAAAACAGTTATAAAATGTGTTTTTAGGGTAGATGGAGAAACTACCACTCACCTTGGGTTGAGTGCTGTAGTGTCATAGCTCACAGTAACCTAAAACTTTTGGGCTCAAGTGATTCTCTTGCCTCAGTCTCCTGAGTAGCTGGGACTACAGGTGCCCACCACAACACCTGGCTATTTTTAGGGGCGGCGTCTCGCTCTTGCTTAGGCTGGTCTTGAGCCTGTGAGCTCAGGCAGTTTATCTGCCTCAGCCTCACAAAGTACTAGGATTACAGGTGTGAGCCACCTCGACCAGCCCTAGAATATTAATTTTTAAGATGTAATATGGTACAGGTATTAGGATCTTGAGAATTTGTATTTAGGCATGATGTATGAAATTTACTTGGAAATAGTTCAGGAATACAAACCACAATGGGTAAAGAAAATAGGGTAAAATATTCACAATTGTTTTGTTTAGTTGGTTGGTTTATGGGATTCAATATTTCATACTTTCCATTTTTTTCTGTACGTTTGAAAAATGTTATGATTTAGAAATATTCAAAGAACACATCCCAAGTCTTTTTTTTTTTTTTTATTGTTGAGGATTCATTGAGGGTACAATAAGCCAGGTTACACTGATTGCAATTGTTAGGTAAAGTCCCTCTTGCCCCAGAAAGTGTGGCACACCCCAAGGCTCCACCCCCCTCCCTCCATCCCGCTTTCTGCTTTTCCTCCCCCCCAATAACCTTAATTGTCATTAATTGTCCTCATATCAAAATTGAGTACATAGAATTCTTGCTTCTTCATTCTTGTGATGCTTTACTAAGAATAATGTCTTCCACTTCCATCCAGGTTAATATGAAGGATGTAATGTTTCCATTTTTTTAATAGCTGAATAGTATTCCATGGTATACATATACCACAGCTTGTTAATCCATTCCTGGGTTGGTGGGCATTTAGGCTGTTTCCACATTTTGGCGATTGTAAATTGAGCTGCAATAAACAGTCTAGTACAAGTGT
>CAUYPK010037553.1:0-15703 GCA_963574355.1 Loris lydekkerianus | reverse complement strand
CAAAGGTGAAGGGTAAATAAGGGTAGCAGGGGAAGAAGGTAGGGTGAAAAACAATGTAGGCCGGTCCACAGGGGATTTTCTAGAATTTCTTTTCTTCTCTTTTCTAGATCTTCTTGGAGTGTTTTGACTTGTTTTGCACGATCTCAGATCATATTTTTTATTATCTTTTTTATATTTATAAGCTCTGTAGTGATGTCCCTTCTAATTTCTGTTACTTGTAATTTGTGTCTTCTCTCTTTTGTATGTACTTTGCCTGCTGAGAGGCCTACTGATTTTTTTTTTTTTCTTTTCAGAGAACCAGCTTTTCTTGATTTTCTATTGATTTTGCTATTTTTAATTTTATTGATTTGTACTCTAGTACTTTTTCTTAATTTCCTGTATGTTGGATCTACTTTGCTCTTCTTTTTCTCATTTACTAAAGTGGAAGTTTAGATTACTGATTTTGGATTTTCGTTCTTTTCTATTATATGTACTCACTGCCATAAATTTCCCTCTGAGCACAGCTTTAACTACATTCTGCAAATATTTATAAGTTGTATTTCATGTTTATTTAGTTCAAAAATGTTCCTTTATTTCCCTGGAGACTTCTTTGAACTATATGTTATTTAGAAGTAGTTTAATCTCCAAATATTTGGATATTTGCCAGGTATCTTTCTGTTTTTGATTTTTACTTTAATTCTGTTGTGGTCTGGGAGCAGATGTGGCATAATTTCTATACTTTGAAATATGTTAATATATATTTTACTGCCCTGAATGTGGTCTTTCTTGGTGAATGTTCCATGTGAGCTTGAGAAAAATGTGTAACCTCTTATTGTTGGATAAAATTGTCTAAAGATGTTCATTATATGCAGTTGATTGATGTGCTGTTGAAGTGAACTTTGTCTTCACTGAATCTGTGCCTTTATGTCTGTCCATTTTTGATAGAGTTCTATCTGTTGTTGCCCTACATAAGTTGATGCTCTGTTGTTAGGCATATCCAGTTTAAGGATTGTTATGTTTCTTGGACTATTGGCTACTCCATCATTATGTCATGCTCCTCTTCAACCCTGATGACTTGCCTGGGAGAGAAGGCTTCTCTGTCTGAAATTAATATAAAGATGCCTTCTTTCTTTTTATTAATGCAGTCATGGTATATCTTTCACCATTCCTTTACTTTTAATATGTATATGTCTTTATATATAATGTGGGTTTTTAAAACAACATATGATTGGTTCTTTTTTTTTTTTTTTTAATAATGCTCTATCTCTTTTAAGTGATATAGAGGTGAGATGTTTGAAGTGAAGTGTTTAAACCATGATGTTCAAAGTCACAATTGATATAGTTGGGTGAATTTCTACCACAGTTTTTACTGTTTTCTATTTTTTACTCTTGTTCTTTGTTCCTGTTTTGTCTTCCAAACTTTTCTTGCCTTAATTGAGCACTTTCATTTCTTAGCATATTGCTATGGTCTAAATGTTTGTGCCCCCTCAGAATGTTTATGTTGAGATCCTACCTCCCAAGGCAATAATGTTAGATGGTGGGAACTTTGGGAGATGATTAGGTCATGGGGTCAGACACCTCATGCACAGGATTAGTTCTCCCATAAAAGAAGCCCAAGAGAGACTTCTTGCCCCTTTTACCATCTGAGGATGTGATGAGCAGGCACTGTCTATAGATAAGAAAGCAGGAACTGACCACACACTAAATGTGCCTCCATGACTGTGAGAAAGCTACTAATTTTATTGTATTCCATTGTCACAGCCTGGGCAGATTAAGACATATTATCAGTTATCCTTCTTTTTTAACTTTTATTAGATGTTGCCCTATGGTTTGCAATATACATTTATAATTAATCCAAGTTTATTTCCAAAGCACTTCTAGCTTGCTTTCAGGTCCACTTTGCAGGTAGTACAGATACTTTATGACAACAAAATATTCCTAATTACTCCCTTCTGTCCATTGAATCATTGTTGTCTTTCATTTCACTTGTATATCAGCATAAATAAGCATATACACCCTATGTGTCTGTATTCATATTTATGTATATAGATGTAGATGCATTCTCATATATAAATATATATGCATACATAATTGAATATATATTCTGCAATTATTTTGAACAAAATATTATCTGCTCAATTAAAGAGGAAAATAAAAGTTTTTATTTTATCTGTACTAATTTATTCTGGGATGCTCATCATTTCTTTATGTAAATTCAAGTTTTATGACCCATATCATTTTCCTTCTCTCTGAAGAACTTCTTTTAACATTCTCTGAAAGGCAAGGCTAGTGACAAAAAATTGTCTTAATTATTGTTTATCTGAGAAGGTCATTTCTTCTTCACTTTTGGAGGATAATTTCACAAGATACAGAATTCTAGGTTGGTTGGGAGTTTTTCCTGTTCATTTCTGATAGATTTTCCTTTTTTCTGCTTTTTCTTTTTTGATACAGAGTCTTACTCTGTCACCCTGGGTAGAGTGCCATGGTGTCATTGCAGTTCACAGCTACCTCAAACACTTCAGCTTGAGCAATCACCTTGCCGCAGCCTCCCAGGTAGCTGGGACTACAGCTGACCACCACCACACCCATCTAGTTTTTCTATTTCTTAGTAGAGATAAGGTTTTTTTAAAAACCAGCCTGAGCAACCCTCTTTCTCAGGCTGATTTTAAATTCATGAACTCAAGCAATCCACCCGCCTTGGCCTCCCAGAGTGCTAGGATTACAAGCATGAGCCACCACACCTGGGCATTCTCATCCATTTCTGTAGTAATTGATCCAATTATATGAATTATGACTGTGAAGATCAGTGATCTAAATGCATCAATTAAAGGACAGAGATACTCATGTTGTATCAAAAAATAAGACCCAACTATATGTTATCTACAACGACCCATATTATGTATAAAGACACCTATAGATTAAAAGTAAAGAGATAGCGAAAGACCTACCATGACTGCATGAATCAAAGGAAACAGGCATCTTTATATTAATTCCAGACAGAGAAGACTTCAGACCAAGGAAAGTTTTCAGGGTCAAAGAGCAGTATTTCAGATGGTCAGTACTCCAAGAGGACATAACAGTTCTTAATATAGATGTACCTAACAGCAGAGCATCAAAAGACTTCACTTCATTCTCTTCCTCACGCTTGGGTGATTCTGAACAGAAGTTAGTTGTAATTCTTATTTTTGCCCCTAGTGGATAAAGTGTATTTTTACTTCTGGCTTCTCAAAAGATTTTTTTTTTCTTTATATTTCATTTTCTGAAGTTTCAAGGTGACATGCCAAGATGTATATTTGTGTTCTTTTGTTTGTTTTATGGCATGCATCCTGTTTGATGTTCTCTGTGCCTCCTGGATCTGCGATTAGGGTCAGATATTAATTAGAGTAAAACTCTCAGCCAATATTACTTCACATGTTGCTTATGTTCACATCCCTATTTCTTCTCTGTCTGGAATTTCCATTATGTGTATATTACCCTTCTGTACTTGTCCTGTTGTTCTTAGATGTTCTGGGTTTTTTTCCCCCCGGTCTTTTCTTCTATTTGCTTTTATTTTGTAAGATGCTATTTTCTTTTCACATCCTGGAACTCAGAAATTCATTTTCCTTAGTCATACTCAGTCTTAATAAGCCCATCAAAGGCATTTTCCTATCTGTTAACAGTGTTTCTGTTCTTTCACATTTCTTTTAGAAGTCTTTAGAATGTCCATTTCTCTGCTCACATTATCTTTCTGTTCTTGCATGTTATTTTTCCAAACTCCTTAGCATATTAATGATAGGTTTTTAAAATTTCTAGTCTTCTAATTCCAGCATCTAGCCATGTCTGAGTCTGGTTTTGATGCTTGCTGAGTCTCTTAATACAGATGCTAATTAAGAGATGAATGCTTGCTTAGTCTCTTAAGCAGATATGATGTACTGGGTGAAAGGGAATGCAATAAGTAGGCCTTTAGTAATGTAATGGAAAGGTGTAGGGGGAGGGACAGAGTTCTCTCTGAAGTCCTAACAGTAACAGGTTTCAGTCGTCTGGCAAGCCTGTGACCCTGTGCTGTGAACTTTCTTCAAGTACTTCTCAATCTTTTTTCACCCTTAGGTGGGACAGGATGGCTTAAGGGGCCTGGAGTTGGATATTGCCCTTTCATCAGATAGGTTAAGCTCTTAACAAAAACCTAGCAGGTGGACCAGTGTTTAGCAGTCTCTGCTGGGGGGGGGGGGGGGAGTAAATTAGGAGGTCCTTTGTTCCCTCTCACTTGCAGAGAGCCCACAAAATAGCCTCCCACTCCCCTCCCCTTTCCCGCCACTTCCCTCCTTCTTTCTGGACTATAGTTGTGTTTTATCATTCATATAAATGTGTAGGTGATTATATATTGATTTCATCATAGTATTGAGTACATTGGATGCTTTTTTTCCATTCTTGAAATACTTTATTAAGAAGAATATGTTCCAGCTCCATCCAGGTAAATATAAAAGAGGTAAAGTCTCCATCTTTTAATGGCTGCATAGTATTCCATGGTATACATATACCACAATTTGTTAATCCATTCATGGGTCGATGGGCACTTGGGCTCCTTCCATGACTTGGAAATTATGAATTGGGACTGCAATAAACATTCTAGTGCAAATGACTTTGTCGTAAAATGATTTTTTATCATCTGGGTATATACCTAGTAGAGGAATTGCAGGATTGAACAGCATGTCTACTTTCAGGTCCTTGAGTATTCTCCAAACTTCTTTCCAAAAAGGCTGTGTTGGCTTGCATTCTCACCAGCAGTGCAGAAGTGCTCCCTTCTCTCCACATCCATGCCAACATCTATAGTTTTGGGATTTTGTGATGTGGGCTAATCTTACTGGAGTTAGATGATCTCTCAGAGGGATTTTGATTTGCATTTTTCTGATGATTAAAGATGATGAGCATTTTTTCATGTGTCTGTAGACCATGTGCCTGTCTTCTTCAGAGAAGCTTCTCTTCAAGTCCCTTGCACACAAAGAAATGAGATCACTTGTTTTTGTCTTATTGATTCATTTGATTTCTCTGTGGATTCTAGTTACTGGACCTTTAGCAGAAACATAACTAGCAAATATTTTCTGCCATTCTGAGGGCTATCTGCTTGCTTGCTTTACTTACTGTGCTCTTGGCTGTGCAGAAGCTTTTTAGTTTGATCAGTTCCCAGTAATATATTTTTTGTGTTGCTTCAATTGCCAGGGGGGTTCTCCTCATAAAATATTCTCCCAAGCCAATTTCTTCAAGAATTTTACCTCCAGTCTCTTGTAGTACTCCTATATTTTCATGTCTTTAAGTTTAAATCTTTTATTCAGTGAGAATCAATTTTTGTTAATGGTGAAAGGTAGGGGTCCAGTTTCAGTCTTCTACAAGTCACCAGCCAGTTCACCCAGCACCATTTGTTAAACAGGAAATCTTTCCCCCAGTTTATATTTTTGATACGCTTATCAAAGATCAAATGATGATTAGTGTCTGGGTTCATCTCATGGTTCTCTATTCTGTTCCATACATCTACCTTTCTATTTTTGTGACAGTACCATGCTGTTTTGAACACTAGATTTATAGTATAGCCTGAAATCTGGTAACATGATACCTCCTGATTTGTTTTTAATTTATGAGTAATGTCTTGGCTTTTTGAAGTTTTTTCTGATTCCATATAAAACAAAGTCCTATTTTTTCAAGATCTTCAAAGTATGACAATGGTGCTTTAATAGAAATTGCATTAAATTACAGAGATCTTTTGCATCCTTTGTTAGGTAAATTCCCAGGCCAAATTCCCATTTCATCTTCTTTGGCACTACTGGAAAAGGAATAGAGTCCTTGACTATTTTTTCAGCTTGACTATTGTTAGTGTATATAAAAGTTACTGATTTGTAAGTATTGATTTTTTGTCCTGAGACACTGCTGTATTCCTTGATCACTTCTAAGAGTTTTGAAGTTGAGTCCCTGGGGTTTTCCAGATATAGGATCATATCATCTGTGAAGAGTGAAAGTTTGATCTCCTCTGACCCCTTTTGGATACCCTTGATCACCTTCTTTTGCCTGATTGCAATGGCTAAGACTTCCATTACTATGTTGAATAGCAAGGAAAATAATGGGCATCTGTCTAGTTCCAGATCTCAGTGGAAATGTTTTCAAATTTACTCCATTCTATATGATATCAGCTGTGGGTTTGTTATAGATGTCCTCTATCAGTATACAAAATGACCTGTCTAAGCTTATTAAGTATTCTGTTCATGAAAGGATGCTGGATATTATCAAAAGCTTTTTCTGCATCAATTGAGAGAATCATATGGTCTTTGTTTTTTATTTCATTTATGTGATGTATTTTTATACATATTATATTTTATTTATTTATATATATTTATACATATTATATTATATTTATGGATTTAAGTATGTTGAACCAATCTTGTAACCCTGGGATAAAACCAACTTGATCATGGTGCATAATTTTTTTTATGTGTTGTTGAATTCTGTTTGATAGGATCTTATTGAATAATTTTCCATCAATATTCATTAATGATATTTATCTATAGTTTTGTTTCTTTGTTGGGTCCTTTACTGGTTTGGGAATCAGGGTGATATTTGCTTCATAGAATGTGCTAGGAAGTATTTCTTCTTTTTCTATGTGTTGGAAAAGGTTATGTGATATAGGTACTAACCAGTTCCTCTTTAAAGGTTTAGAGACTTCTGATGTGAAGCCATCTGGTCCCAGATTTTTCTTTTTGGGGATATTTCCTATAGTTTATGCTGTTTTGGTGATTGATATAGGTCTATTCAACGTTTCTAATTTGTTCTGGCTGAGTCTAGGAAGGTAGGGTGTTTCCAGTATTGGCCCATTTACTCCAGATTTTCATATTTCTGAGAATAGAGTTCTTTGTAGTAGTCATTTAGGATTTTTTTTTTTTAATTTCAGTGGTGTCTGCTGTTATTTCTCCTTTATTGTTTCTGAATGATGATGTTAGGGATTTTACTTTTCTATTTCTGGTCAGGTTAGCCAAAGGATTATCAATTTTGTTAATCTTTTCAAAAACCAACTGTTTGTTTCATTGATTTTCTGAATGATTCTTTTGCTTTCAATTTCATTTAATTCTGCTCTAATTTTGGTTATTTCTTTTCTTCTGCTGGATTGGGGGTTAGAATGTTCTTCCTTTTCCAGTTGCTTGAGATTAGCCATTAAGTTTTTGACTTCCTCTTTTTCTGTTTTCTTGATGAAGACTTCCAACACTATAAATTCCTTAGGATTGCCTTTGCAGTATCCCACAGGTTTTGATAATTTGTGTCTTCATTATCACTTTGTTCCAAAAATTTGGTGATTTCCTTCTTATTCTCATCTTTGACCCAGCTACCATTCAGTATAAGGTTATTAAGTTTCCATGACTTTGAGTATGAAGATTCTCATTGCTGTTGAGTTCAACTTTTATTCCACACTAGTCCAAGAAGATACAAGGAATAATTTCTATTCTTTTAAATTTGCTGAGGTTAGAATTGTGTCCTAAGATATCACCAATTTTGGAGGATGATCCATGGGCTGATGAGAAGAATGTGTATTCAGTTTTACTAGGATGAAATATTCTGTAGATGTCTATGAAGTTCATTTGTTGTAGGGTCAAGTTTAAGTCCATTATTTCTTTATTTAGTTTATTCTTGGAAGATCTATCCAACACTGCCAAAGGGGTATTAAAATCTCCTACTATTATAGTTCAGGAAAATATCAAATTGTTCATATCTGTTAGGGTTTGCTTTATAAATTGAAGAGCATTCTGGTAGGATGCATAAATGTTAATTATTGAAATCTCTTCATGTTGAGTTTTTCCCTTGAGAAATATGTAGTGTCCGTCTTTATCTTTTCTTATCTTTGTTGGTTTAAAACCAATTGTATCTGCAAATAAAATTGCAATCCCTGCTTTTTTTCTGATTTCTATTTGCCTGTATTGTAGTTGTCCATCCCTTCACCCTGAGTCTACTTTTATCCTTTAAGGTAAGATTAGACTCTTGTATTCAACAGATATCTGCCCTGAGTTTTTGTATATAGTCAGCCAATCTGTGCCTCTTTAGAGGACAATTTAACCCACTCACATTAATTGAGAGAATTGATAAGCATAGTAGCGTTTTGGGTGTCATGTTTTTTTCAAATGTCCAGTGGATAGTTTTAATCCTTTCACCATTGTGGAAGTTTGGTTTTATTCAATATTTTCTGGGTGAGTTTACTTTGATGGTAGACCATTGTGCTGTTCATTTTGGAGGATGGGTCTAAGAATTTCCTGGAGAGCTAGTTTAGTTGTGGCAAATTTATTCAACATTTGTATGTCATTAAAGTATTTGATTTCTCCACCACAAATGAAATTCAGTTTAGCTGGATACTGGATCCTGGGCTGAAAATTGTTTTGTTTTAGGAGATTGAAGGTCAATAACCATCCTCTTCTGGCTTGAAAAGTTTCAGCTGAGATATCTGCAGTCATTCTAATATTCTTCCCCTTGTAGGTTACACTTTTCTTACATCTGGATGCTTGAAGAATTTTCTCCTTCATATTAACTTTGGCACAATTAATTACAATGTGTCTAGGAGATGCTTTATTTGGATTGAGTCTTGCTGGGGTTGTGAAACTGTCTACTATCTTGATTTCTGTGTCTCTTGCAATGTTTGGGAAATTCTGCTCCATAATATCTTGAAGAATAGTGTCTGTGCTTTTAGAACCATCCTCTTTTCCTTCAGGAATTACCATAGGATGAATGTTTGATCTTTTGGAATGGTCCCACAAATCTCTCAGGGAATGATCACTTTTTGTTCTCCATCTCTCTGCCTCTTTGAGCATTTGGGAGTGTTCAAAAGCTTTGTCTTCAATTTCAGAGATCCTTTCTTCTATCTTCTCAACTCTATTACTAAAGGATCCTACTGTATTTTGGCGCTCCTCAAATACCTTTTTCATTTCCTTGAGCTCTGCTAGCTCTTTTATCATTGTGTCCACCAAATCATCCTTGGTGATTTGTCTTTGAATTTATTGATTTCTTGATACAACTTTTGCACTACTCTTTGGATTTCTATTTCCATCTTTTCCTCCATTATATTCATTTTATTTGTCATCCATATTTTGAATTCTATTTGAACATTTTAGCCATTTGTTTATGAATGGCATCATCTGGCATATCATCATCTGGCATGATCTACTCTGATTATTCATGATGCCAGAATTCTTCCACTGGTTCTGCCCCATGATTATTTTTCACAGTTTGGCTAATAAAGCTGGTATGGTGAGATTGTATTGAGGGCTCCAGGAATTATAGTAAACCAGTCCTTTACCAAAAAGCGGGGACTGGTGATTGTGACTTTTCTCTTATAGTTTTACAAAGGTCCCTTTCAATCCTGCCACCAGAGACTCTGAGGACTTGATTAGTGTGATAGGGCTAGCTGGCTCTGTCTTGTATTTAACAAGCATCTATCCAATACTAATGAGTTGACAGATTTAAGCTGAAATCTCAGCTGGGGTGAGATACAAGCAACTGAGACACCCCACCCACCACCAGAAACAACTAGAAGAGGAGAATCAGTCCTTCCCACTACAACATGACCACGGCTCAACCTTGGAGGTTCCCTAGGTGGCAAGCCCAGGTCAATAGTTCCAAACCTATTTTCCAAGGCAGCAGAATCACCTTGCTGGTATGGAGGGGAGGTAACATGGCCTCAATGTAACATGGTAACAATACAATCTCTCATACCAGAGAGTTCAAAAGGTCTCCAGCATCTTGACAGCAGGGATCCACAGGCAGCTCTAGCCATAAACCTGAGAGGCTAGAGTGTGGCTCTCTCCAGTGCTCAATGGAGTCAGGAAGGCCCATCCAGCCAAAGAGTCAGTCCAGTGGGGTCGGCGCCTCCTTCCCCACCTTACACCACAACCGTGGCCCACCACAGGGAACCCTGTGGGGCTGTGGCTCGGTTCCCGCCAATAAGCAAAGGCACCAAGGATATGGATCTGCCAGAGTTAAGGGGGAATCAGTGTCACCTTGGCCACTGCACTCTGTCATCACCAGGCAACCTGGAGGGACTGAAGCCCATCTTTCTTTGATGCTCAGCACAAACTGAAGAGTGTTCCACCATAGTCAGTCCCAAGCCACCAGTTACCCTTGCAATGCATATTTCTCTCTCACAGAGTCCATGCTTTTCCCTAGCCTCATTTCACCTCCAGCATCCCAGCAGATCAAGGCCCAGCTCCCTCTGGTGGTCAGACTCAAGGAAGGGTCTCTCCATAATCTAACCTGGGTGAGAGTACCTCCGCTATGACCATCTCATTCTGTCAAGGTGCTACACCTCTCCCCCTCCCCTGTTTCCCCCAACTACCACTCGAGTCACAGTTTCACTGCAGTTTCACTGTGGCCCATGCAATGCCCAGCCCTCATAAGGAGTTACCAAGCATTCTGGGCTCTGCAGGGGGCAGGCTTCCAGAATTCCAGGCAAGAGGAAAAGGGTAGATTGGGAGTTCATAATTGCAGGGAAAATATTTGTTCAAATTTATGCCAGTCAAGAGAATGCCTAGGCTCAAAGGTTGGACATCTCTGTGGAAGGAGTCCCAGTGTTGAGCAGTTCTCTCCTATGAGGTAAAATAAGAGGTATTCTGTTCACTGCTTACTTGTGGAGAGCACACAGTGGACCACTCTCTTGGGGAAGGGGTCTCTTGTCTTCTTGGTGATTTGTTTTGTATCTGAAGTTTGTTTCCTTGGAGTTACAGTTTGCTTCAGCAGGGACAATGTGCACTTGTCAATCTCCTTTCCTAGCTCAGCTCCTGACCTTCAGCATCACTGAGTTCATTCTAACCATTATCTCTCCATCTGGATGGAAGCCTCTGTCAAAAGCTGGTTCCAGTTGGCCATGTTACCTCCCCTCCAGATCTTTAAATTATATTCCATTAAAAATGCATCATAACTTCCACTTCCAGGAAGGTGAAATAGGAATACTCTTCCTGTATTCCTTCTACTGCTTATAACTAATTCCCTGACCATTATACATGGGTCATTATGAAAGTTTTAAGATACACAAAAATCAAGAAATGTACAATCCCACCAGGCATGGTGGGTCATACCTATAATCCTAGCACTCTGGGAGGCCAAGATGAGTAAATTGCTACAAGTCAGGAGTTTGAAACAACCCTGAGCAAAAGCAAGACCCCTAACCCTGTTAAAAACAGAAAAACTAGCTGGGCATGGTGCCAGGCACATGTCATCTCAGCTACTGGGGAGGCTGAGGACTCTTGCTCAAGTCCAAGAGTTTGAGATTGCTGTGAGCTATGACACCCTGGCACTCTACCCAGGTGTTTAAGTGAACTCTGTCAAAAAAAAAAAAAAAAAGAAAGAAAGAAAGGTAAAATCCACATGGGTGGAAACAAAGCCCTCTCAGCAATACTGTTTCAACTTGCACAGGCAAACCAGAAAGGATGCTGTGAGCTGTGTTTCCTGAAAGTGAAATAATGGACCATAACACAGTCTGTCTCAAAGTTTTCATAGTTACTACCCTATAAAACAAAAGGTGAAGAAAACAAGGCATGCTGGCTAGAGACCTTGTTACTTGAAGAAAAACAAAGAAGTAAGTGTCCTGGGTTTTCTTTTTGCTTCACATATCCTCAACTTGGAGTTGATGTACTTGGCAACCACTTACAATAGTCACAGACAAAAAAATTAATAAATAAATAAATCCCAGTAAAAGCATATTATCTCTAGCTAAGGAATCAGGAAAAGGGGCAACCTAGGAAAACAAAAACTTTTAGAAAATAGCTGCTCTACTATAGCCAAACACCACAGAAAAATTGGTGGCCCCATTCCCACTCCACCAGCAAAGACTGATTAGTAAAACTGAACTTTCCTCTTACCAAGCTAAAATAAGCACTCTAACACCCTAACAGACTATGTCAGAAGAGAATGAGGAGAGAGTCAAGAATTACAACTTGGAAATAGCAAGCTCATCTTACCCTCCCCACACACACAACATTGGTAGAGATATGCAGAGTACCAAAGAAACCACTTCCCAACAATAATGAAACCACTTCCCATCCCCACTGTATGGTATAAGTGGAAGCCATTCGTGAGAAAAAAAAGGAACATTACTTACTCTCCCAGCCAGGTAGATATCAATACAGAACTAGCAAGAAACTAGAACTCCCACCTCCACAAAAAAGTAACAAGGAGCTTTCACACCTGGGTTTCAAAATATCCAGGTTTCAATTGAAAAGAACTCATCATACCATGAACCAGGAAGAACTAAATGGAAAAACAAAAGCAATATATGCAAATATACTGAATTATGTAAAATGTATGAAGGGAAAATATTTAAGAAAATTGTATTTATAAATGGGGAAGAAAAAAGGCGTTATAGCAGGTAAAGTTTCTACACTCACACTGACGAATTGACAGCATTTTTGCAAACTGTTCAAATTTGTGTATATATAATTTAATATCTAGACCAATCACTAAAAATGCTATATAAGAGATATCCTCAAACAAACAATACATAAATCAAAATGTAATTCAAAAAAATATTCAAATAGTCAAGTAATCTCCAGAAAGGAAAAAAAAGACAGAAAAACAAAACAAATAGAAAACCAAAAATAAAATTTCAGACTTAAGCACTAATGTATCAATATTTACAATAAATATAAAAGATATAAATACACCAATTAAAAGACAAGAGTTTACTAAAATATTACCAAACTATACATTGACTATAAGAAACTCATTCCAAATATAAAAATATAAGCAAGTTAAAAGTAATAAAGTGTAAAAACACATATCATGCAAATATCAATTAAAGTAAGCTATAAAGGCCTGCCCAAACCTTGGTAAAAGATGCGCTGCAACTGCATTTGGCACCAGCCCAGACCTCTGTAAGAGCTGCGCCGTGACCGTGATCGGCACCCACCCGGAACTCGGTAAGACCTGCGCTGGGACCTGCGACCCATGCCCACCAGGCCTCCCTACGCCCTGACCAGCTGTGCAACCCCACATCCTCCTTCCTGTACCCTTCCTGACTCCACACTGGCCCGCTCATCTGGCCAGGGACTCTGATAGCTGTGTGCCCTCTGGAGCCCTCCCTGCCTCTGACCAGAGCCCTTCTCCTGGCCAGAGACTGCTGGAGCCTTGGGCTCTCTGTGCCAAAGTCACTGAGCACCAGGCACTCCAAGAACCATGTGCACCACCCTCCACCCTGTTGCTGGATCCGGGTGTGTCACACTCCACAGCTGTTCCCACAACCAGAACTCCCTGCAAGGGGCAGATCCACAGGAGCTCCACAGGGTCACTCCCTACAAAGATGCAGCAATAATAAAATGATCCCGCTGGGGACTAATCTTGGAGAGAGACCTCCACAACTCTGAGGATGGCCAGAGGCAACGGTGAAAGAGGATAGCCAGAGGCAACGGTGAAAAACAATCATGAGGTGAAATCAATAGAAAAACTCTGGCAATATGAATACTCAGAGTAGATCAGCTCCCCCAAGGATCAATGCAGCAGACATAGCACAAGATCCCATGCACAAATAGCTGAGATGTCAGAAATCGAATTCAGAATCTGGATAGGAAATAAGATCAAATTAGAATTCCAAACAGTAACACAAAAGATATCTCAAGAATTCAACAAATTCAAAACCAAATGACCAAAGATTTTGACACACTGAGACAAGAAATTGCATCCCTCAAAGATCTGAGAAACACAGTAGAATCCTTCAGTAACAGAATGGAGCAAGCAGAAGAAAGGATTTCTGACATTGAAGACAAAGCTTTTGAATGCTCCCAAACTCTCAAAGAGAAAGAGAAGTGGAGGGCAAAAACAGATCACTCTCTCAGAGAGCTCAGGGATAATTTGAAGAAAACCAATATTCGTCTGATAGGGATCCCCGAAAGTGACGAAGTGGCTTCGCAAGGCACAGAGTCTCTCCTCCATGAGACTATGAAGGAGAACTTTCCAGACATGCCAAGACATTCTGAAATTCAGATAGCAGACAGTTTCAGAACTCCAGCACGACTCAACCCAAATAAGACATCCCCAGACACATCATAATCAATTTCACTAAAGTTAATATGAAGGAGAAAATTCTAAAAGCTGCCAGATGAAAGAAAACCATTACCTACAAGAGGAAGAATATTAGAATAACTGCAGATCTCTCTGCTAAAACCTTTCAAACTAGAAAAGAATGGTCATCAACTTTTAATCTCCTAAAACAAAATAACTTTCAACCCATGATCTTATAACCAGCTAAACTGAGTCTCATTTATGACGGAGAAATTAAATACTTTAATGACATTCACATGTTGAAGAAATTTGCCATAACTAAACCAGCTCTCCAGGATATTCTCAGACCTATCTTCCATAAAGACCAGCGTAACCCTCCACCACAAAAGTAAACCCACCCAGAAAATTTTGATCAAATTTCAACGTCCAAAGGATTAAAAATGTCCACGAACATTAAAGAATTAAAAATGTCCACTGGACTCTCAAAAGGCTTATCAATATCCTCAATTAATGTGAATGGTTTTAAGTGTCCTCTAAAGAGACACAGGTTGGCTGACTGGATACAAAAACTGGAGACAAATATCTGCTGCATCCAAGAATTGGATCTTACATTAAAAGACAAATATAGACTCAAGGTGAAGGGATGGTCATCTATATTCCAGGCAAATGGAAAGCAGTAAAAAGCAGGCGTTGCAATTCTATTTGCAGATGCAATAGGCTTTAAACCAACAAAAATAAAAAAGGATAAGGATGGACACTTCATATTTGTTAAAGGTAATACTCAATATGATGAGATTTCAATTATTAATACTTATGCACCCAACAAGAACACACCTCAATTTATTAGAGCAACTCTAACACATGAGCAACTTGATTTCCTACAGTTCCATAGTAGTTGGAGATTTTAACACCCCTTTAGCAGTGCTGAATAGATCCTCCAAAAAGAAGCTAAGCAAAGACATTTTAGATCTAAACTTAACCATTCAACATCTGGACTAAACAGACATTTACAGAACATTTCATTCCTGCAAAACTGAATACACATTCTTCTCATCAGCCCACCGAACATACTCCAAAATCAACCACATCCTAGTCCATAAATCTAGCCTCAGCAATTTTAAAAAAATAGAAATTATTCTTTGCATCTTCTCAGACCATCATGAAATGAAAGTTGAACTCAATAACAACAGTAACCTGCATGCTGATACAAAAACATGGAAGCTAAACAACCTTATGCTGAAGAATAGATGGGTCATGGATGAGATTAAGAAGGAAATCACCAAATTTTTGGAACAAAACAACAATGAAGACATGAATTACCAGAACCTCTGGGATACTGCAAAGGCAATCCTAAGCGGGAAATTTATAGCACTGCAAGCCTTCCTCAAGAAAATGGAAAGAGAGGAAGTTAATAACTTAATGGGACATCTCAAGCAACTGGAAAAGTAAGAACACTCAACCCCAAACCCAGCAGAAGAAAAGAAATAACCAAAATCAGAGCAGAATTAAATGAAATTGAAAACAAAAGAATTATACAACAGATCAATAAATCCAAAAGTTGTTTTTTTGAAAAAATCAATAAAGTAGATAAACCTTTGTCCAACCTAACTAGGAAAAAAGAGTAAAATCTCTAATTTCATCAATCAGAAATGGTAACAATGAAATAACAACAGACCCCTCAGAAATTCAAAAAATCCTTAACGAATACTACAAGAAACTCTACTGTCAGAAATAT
>CAUYPK010037552.1:0-43974 GCA_963574355.1 Loris lydekkerianus | reverse complement strand
ATCTTATAGAAAGCAGAAGTCTAAGATGACTGTGAAGATTACTGTTCATCAATGTACGGTGTGTATAATACCCACCATCTGAATGAAGATAGAACCTGAGAATATGAGAGAGTATCACTCATGTTTAGGTTATTAATCAGCTGACTTTGGATTTATCAGAAGAGATCATCCAGTGAGCTGGTATAATTCAGTGTACCTTTTAAAGGCACTGGCCCTTTCTGAAGTCCAAGAGATTCAAAACATGAAACACCCTATGGAGGTGGCCATGCAGCAGGAAAATCTGGTAGGTGTCTAAGAGCTAAGATTTGCCCCTGTCAACTGCCAGCAAGACAATAGGAGCCTCTGTCCTACAGAATAAAAAAATTGAATTCTTCCAACAACAATATGAGCTTGAGAAAAGACTCTGTACTAAAAAAAAAAAACATAACCCAGCTGATATCTCAATTTCAATTTCTTGAGTAAAGATCTCGCAATTTAAACTTAGAACCTGTGGATTGTGAGGTGATAAATGGATGTTGTTTGAAGCCACTAATTTGGGATAATTTGTTATGTAGTCTTTTACTCTTACAGGTGTTCTCATCATAGATACTACAACTACAAACATTATACTACTATTAATATACAACTGCAAACAAGGACAAACATCGACACATTGTACCATTTTTGCTTTGAAGAGACATATGCATTTTAAATAGATTAACAAAAGAAAAAGAAAAACAGAGTCTTTCATATATACCAACAAAATACAGTATTTATCATTTCCAGGGTTTGCTCGTATGTTTGTATATAGTGTTATTTCTCTTCAAACTTAAGAATTCCCATTGACATTGCTTATATTGTCATTCAGATGGTGATAAATTCTTATTGCAAATTTGTATTTGCTGAAAATGTCTTTTTCTTTGCCAACATTTATGAAGGATTATATATTCCAAAACATATCCTTCTTGGTTGCTAGTTTTACTCTCGATTCCAATGCTTTCTGACTTGTATGGTCTCTGATGAGAAGCTCTCTATTAATTATTTTGTTGCTCCCCTGTAAGTTCTGTATCATTTTTCCTCTAGCTGCTTTTAACAGTTGTTATATGTGGTGCTCAGCAATTTGGCAATGATACATCTAGGAGTAATTTTCTTTTATTTAACCTGATTGAGATTACTATATTTCTTGAATCTTTAAATTAATGTTTCTCAAAAAAACTTGGGAATTTTTCAACTGATACATTTTCAAATATTTTTTTCTTCTTTCCTCCTGGGAATGAACTAATACCATATATAACCAAATTCTATAATCCCACATATCTCTGAGGCTTTGTTGAATGTTTTTCAACTTCTTTTACTTTTTCTCCTCAGATTTGATCATTTCTATTGCTTTATCTGAAGTTTACTGATTTTTGTGCTTCTGTTGAAATAATCTAACAAATTTTATACTTATTATATATTTTAGTATTAGAATTTCTATTTATTTTATTGTTTTTATGTTACTGTTTAGATTCCCTATCTCTTTAGCCCCTAAGTATAATACTTTTCTAAGTTATTTGAAATTATTTTCTTTTAACTTCTACGAGATACTTACAAATGTTAAAGTATAAAGTCTAATGAATCCAACATCTGTACCCATTGTGAGTCAGGGGGTTTGGGGGGTTTGTTTTTCTTTCTTTTTTGTTTTTTAACTGCCTTTCTTTCTGATTGTGGGTCATAGTTTCTTGGGTTTTATTGGGTTTTTTCCCTTTTTTTTTTTTCATGTCAGATAATTTTTGGAAACTGTCTACAATATGATGTAGCAATTCTGATTCCTGTCATGTATTTCTGAGGGTTTGTTTCTTGTAGTAGGCATTATACTTGCCTGGATTCAAATTATAATTGACCCTTGAATAACATGGATTTGAACTGAACAGGTCCACTTACATTTAGATTTTTTTCAACCAAACACAGATGGAAAATATAGCATACAGCATTTGCAGGACGTGAAATCCACTGGTTGGCTTTTTGTATGCACGGGTTGCACAGGGCGTAGTGAAGAAATTGAGTATGCGTAGATTTGGGTATATGTAAGCATACCCAAATCAACTCCCTAAAAATATTGAAAAACTTAAATCAACTCCCTAAAAATGTTGAGGAACGATTATGTACATTTTGACTCCTTGTAAAAACACCATTGCTGATACCCACTCTATGGCTTGCTTGTGGCTTTTTTAGTTTCCCCTGTGCCTGCAAAATGTGGCTACAACCACAGAGTTCAAAAGAAATGAGGATTTCTCTCTCTATAGTTTTCTTGTTTCTAAGAATTGTCCCTAAATTGCCAGTTCCTCGGTCAGCTCTAGACTCTGTTCTCTGACATCTCAAGCTCATATCATTTCGCCTTATTACACCACTCACCTTCAGATGATTGGCTCTTCCAAACCCCGTGTTGAAATTGGATCCCTATGGTGCAGGTGGGCCTGGGAGGAGGTGTTTGGGTAGTAGGGGCAGGTCCTTCATGAACGGCTCAGTGCCCTCCCCATGATAATGAGTGAGTTCCCTCTTTGTTACCTCCTGACAAAGCTTATTGTTCAAAAGAGCCTGGCTCCTCTCTCTCTTGCTCCTTTTCTCACCATGTGACACACCTGCTTCCCCTTCACTTTTCACCTTGACTGGAAATTCCCCAAGTCTGTCATCAGAATGGAGGGTGCTGCCATGATGCTTCTTGTACAGCCTGCAGTACCACGAGGCAAAAATAACTCTTTTCTTTATAAATTACTCAGCCTCAGATATTTCCTTTAAAGCAACACAAAACAGTCTAACACATTTGCAGTTGCAATATTTGAAATTAAACTATTTTTGTTTCTGTCTGTTCTTAGGTGCTTTTCAGTGCCTTTAAATTGTTTTTAATGTATGGCATTTTATAGTTCTTTACTATAGAAGTTAGGATAAAAAATTCACTTTTCTATTACTAGAAGTTGACTTTCAATTACTTTTAAAGAAATGTTAAAACTTTTAAATGAAGCTTTTGTCTAAAATATTGTTTGACTTTATTTTTGAAGCATAATTTTGCTGGATATAAAATTCTAGTTTTATAGAATTTTGCTAGGCTTTTTTTTCTCAGCTCTTCAAAAATGTTACTCATCTGTTTTATATTGTTTCTAATGATAAGATAGCAGAAATTTTTGTCAGTGTTCTCTTATACATAATTTTTTCCCACTGACAGCTCTTAGGATTTTTTTCTCTTTACTATTGGATTAGAGCAATTTGATTTTTTTTATTATTATTTGGGATTCATTGAGGGAACAAAGAATTAGGTTACACTGATTGCATTTGTTAGGTAAAGTCCCCTTATAATTGTGTCCCACCCTCAAAAGATGTGCCATGCACTGTGACCCCAAGCCCCCTCCTTGTTTCCCCTCCCCCCCCATGTATTAGCTCATCTGCTGCCTTCATATTAGAATTGAGTAAATTGGATTCTTGCTTCTCCATTCTTGTGATGCTTTACTAAGACGAATGTGTTCCACCTCCATCCAGGTTAATACAAAAGACGTAAAGTCTGCATCTCTTTTAATGCTGAATAGTATTCCATGGTCTACACATACCACTGCTTGTTAATCCATTCCTGGGTGTGCAGCAACTTGATTATGATGTGCAGAGGCTTAGTTTTTGTTTGTTTGTTTGTCTGCCTGGGTTCATTGAGGGTTTTGGACATGTGAACTAATATTTTCCATCATATTTGGAAGATTTTATTAAGATTGTAGCCATTTTTTTTTTTAATTTCTGTCACATTCTCTTTCTAGGACTCTAATCACATGTATTAGTCTGCTGGATATTCTCTCACAGTTCTTTGGAGTCTCTCTCTCTCTCTCTCTCTCTCTCTCTCTCTCTCTCTCTCTCTCCATTCTTTGACCTGTGCTTTTCAGTCTACATAGCTTCCATTACTTTGCTTTTACATTCATTGTCCTTTTCTTCTGTATCATCTAATCAGCTATTATGCTCATCGGTAAATTTTTTATTTGAGATATAATAATTTCCTTGCTACAAATCCAATTTTTTTTTTTTATAGTTGCTGTCTCTCTACTGAGATTCTTCATTGTTACCTCATTGTGTTCATAATTTCTTTTAAATCCTTGAAATCTTTACAGCTCTTCTAAAAGCTTTGCCTGATAATTCCATCATCCTCGCAATTTCTAGATTTATTTCAATTTACTGACTTCCCCCCTCATCCTGGGTAATGTTTTTCTACACTTTTCCCGCATCTAATAATTATTTACTTTATTCTGGACATTTTGGATGCTACATCATTGAGTATGTAGATGTGTAGAATTTTTCCAATGGCCATAGGTTTTTCATATGTGGATTTCAAGAATTTCTTTTGAGCTAAACTCCCCTTGTCAGGATCTGTGCCAGCATATACTCCAGTTACCTCAGGAGCCCCAAACCTGTATCTCTATCTACTCAGGTAAGCAAAATTTTCACAGTCTGTTTGGGTTTCCTCACTCTGCACTACAATCTACAAAGTGGCTGTAGGCAAAAAGAAGGGAGGAATGCGGTTTCACCTTGTTTGCTTACCTCCTTTCTTGAATCAAAGTTTTATTCTGCTGCTGCCTTTTCCCAATATCTGAAAATAGTTATGCCATGTACATTTGCACAGCTTTATAGTTGTATAAGGAGGGAGGAATAATCCAGTACAGCGACTCTGCCATTAACAAAAGCAGAAATCTCCTGAAATATAAAGATAAGGTATACAGATACCCTGTCCATATGAAGAAAAGGTTAGTCCCAGAGCATATTATAGGGGAAAAGCCAATAGGAAAAATAAGTTACTCCAGTTAATGGGAGAAGAGTGTAGTGTAGGCATGTGGTCTCAGAAAAAGGGAAATTGTATTAAGTAACCTCTTGGGCTCATCTCAAACTCTAGATTTCATATGGACACACTCACTGCATAAGTTAGGACACTTTTCAGGGGTGTCCAACGTGTAGCCTGTGGGCTGTATGCTGCTTTTGTAAGAGTTTTTTCTTTTTATTTATGGTATTAGATATCACAAAAGGTACCCTTGGACCTTTATTTTGCCAGTCAGCTTTCTTTCATGTCTGTGTATTTAATGTATGGCCCAAGATAATTCCTATTCTTCCAATATAAGCAGAGTAAAAAAAAAAAAAAAAACAAGGTTGGACACTCCTGCTTTAGGTTATAAACAATAAAAAGCACAAATCAAACTGGATTTAACTATGAGTAAACTAATTCATGGTATTGTGGGCTTCAGGATTGATTTGATCTGGAACCCCATGAGATTCCTCTGTCCCTCTCTCCAGTTAGTCTTCCAAGGATCAGTTTCAATCTTCCTAGTCACATGATGGCTGTCAACACCTCCTGCTACATATTTGTTCATTTAAATTCAAAGGAAAAGCATCTTTCTTTCGGCAAAAGTTCTTGTTAACTCTAAGCAAATCAACTTGAGTATTGTGTTTACTCATGAGCAAACTACTCAGCTAAGGAAATGGGAAAGCTTGATTAATGTGCATCGCTAACCCAATCATGTGACTAGGAAAAATTAACTTTCCTTGGCTCTTCCCTGGAGTTGGGCCTGGGTTTGGCAGCATCCTAACCACTTGGCCGCAACATAATGGAACAAGGTACAATGAATATTGGTATGACAACTATAATACCCATTCTAATTACACTAACAAAAATTGGAAATATACTACTTTTTGTTTATAGGACATATGCTAAAAAGTTTCATATAGCACAGATTACTTTCTAATTCTTAGATACATTTATCAAAAAGAAACTGGAACTCAATGTTTTGAATGGAAAAATTAGCATTTAAGATATTTTATAACAAAAGATTGCTTGGAAATTCATATACTGAAATGTAATAATGTTTATCTCTGAGTCATAAAATTATGATTACTTTTTTGGGGGTTGGGTCTTTCTTTTCCTGCATTAGGCATATATACATCGTATAAATGGAGAGAATAAATAAATCCTTTATGATCATATTTGTGGAGTTGCAGGAGAAAAAAGATGTTAGCACTGGAAAAAGCAATCAGTGTTATAAATGGAACATGGATTGTGGGCTCAGCTGACCTGGGTTCGTGGTCTGGCTTCACCACATACTTCTTCAACCAAATGGAGCTAATAGCATGGCACTATCAATTAAATGTATTAGGTACTTTGACAAGCCTATTCATAAATAATATAAATGTAATCCTTATATTGGTATGAGATAGAAATCCACTCTAACATTTTACAGATGAGGGAATTCCAGCTCTCAAAGATGAACTAAATGGCCAAAGTAATACGGCCAGTAAGAAGACAAGTTGATTTGAACCTACATCTGCTCAATGGCAAAGCCCTTCCTCATCACCTCTACACAAGCGGGTCAGAAACTTTGATGCACGTCAGAATCACCTGGAGGTCTTGTTAAAACACAGCCTTTTGGAACTCACCTCCAGAATTACATATTTGGTAGGTCTGAATGTGGCCTGAGAATTCACATCTCTAACAAGTTCTCTGGTGAAACTGTTAATCAGAGGACCATATGTGACTCACTGGTCTATGCTACATTTTTAGGTTATTATACATACATAGTGCAACAATAATTTTAGCATAATTCCTCATGCATGTGGAGTGATAACTGGTCTTTACTTGCTTGTCTTGTTTCCTAATCTCTTGACTTTGTGACTTTTGTTTTCTGATAAATTTCCCAGATGTATGAAGAGGCTTGAGAAATCCTCCCTTGAGTCATTATTTCTAGTACTTTCTGCAGTTCATTGCCCTAAATGGTTTTCTAGTGGTCTACAAGAGTTATTGATAATACCTTTCCCACTTATTAATTTCATTTTAGGAAGTAAATAAGCCACAAGACAAAATCTGTTATATCAATCCATTTACCAGCACTTTGAAAGCATTAAAATAATTTGTCACAAAATCATGTCACATGAATAAAAAACTCTGTAAGCTCTTGGCTTCATTTCAAGTTTGAGTTTCTCTTCCAGTGTCTACCTTTGGCTACCGCTATATGTGTGGGTTGGTAATAAATTTGCTTTATGGGGCTGTATTACCTTTCATTACTGTAGTGAGTTTTTCTACCAGCCCCAAGCTTTGGTCGGGAAGATCCCTTCTGACTGCACAAGAGATTCTGTGCGCACTTGACGGAGTAGTAAAATGTGTTATTACTCTCTGCGGGTCATGTTTCCCAGGCCAGTCATGGTCATGATGTGGTCAGCTTAGGAGCACTCAGGTGATCACCTTCAAGTTAATCAGCAACTGTACATGTCTGACTAGAAGGGAAGATTTATTTTTTTCCTAAAAGTGGTCATCAAAAATTAGAAGGAATTGCTTAAAATGTCTGTGCTATGGTCAACTCCCAACTACTTTATACTAAATAAGATTGTAGTTAAAGCACAGGTCCTTGTGTTATGCAAAGAAATTCTCATGATCAGGAGTAGAATTTTGTTTGGATATACAGGGTGACCATAAAGTTCACGTGCAATTTAAAATAGTTTCTTTTACAACCATTTAAACAGTTTTACACATTTTTTAAATTGCACATGAACTTTATGGCCACTCTGCATATGGTACCTCTGTTATTTTAATTTCCAGAATATTTCATGTCTTCATGTCTATGAATTGGAAATAAATTAGTTCAATTAGGATTATTTGATTAAAATAAATAGAAACCCACTCAAGTCAAACATGCTTAATCAATACGGGAGAATGTTTTTCCAAGAGCAAGAAAGACTGAGACCCCACAAGTAACCAGAATAAGGAATTGAATAGCCAACAAGAACCCACCCAGCATGGCGTCTCAAGCCTCTTTTTTTGTGTACATCTTTGCCTTTCTCTTCTCTTTTCCTTGACTCTTTTCTCTCTACGTAACTTCATCAGCTTCTCTGTACATATGGAAGACGAAGGCCCCCTCCACAGCTAGCTCCTGAGAAGACACTCTTCATTCAAGAGAATGGCCAGGATGCTCAGCTCTCTCTTAGTCCCATTCCAAACCCTAACAGAAAGAATCTAATTAGTTCATCTTAGATCAGATATCTAAGTGTACAGAATACAGATGGAGGGGACTTAGGATGGTAAGGTTTTCTGATAAAGTTGGTCATTCTGAGTTGAGAGATTAAAGATATAAAATATCTGCTTTTTAAACAAATTACATTTTAAAATGGAGTAGTTTGTTTTAGTAATCCCATATTTGGTGTCAAGTAAACCCTTAGAGACCTAATCTGGTAACCTGGGGAGAGTAAAGGTATTTATTTATTTGCTTAGCCTACTTGGCATCTCTCTTCCCTCATTCCTTATAGAAGCACCTCACTTTCTCATTACGTTTGTTATAACTGTTCTTCATTTCCCTGAAGCTCCAGTAATACTGAGAGTCACATGACTTTTCTCACTGTCACAGTAACCACGTAGCTTAAGTAGAAACAACTCAAATATCCATCATTAGAAGAACAGATACAAAATGTAGAATATGCATACAATGGAATATTATTCGACCATAAAAAGGAATGAAATTCTGATACATGCAACAAACCCAGATTCCACTTTTGTGAGCTACCTAGAACTGGTAAATTCACAGTACAATAGAAATTCATGAGGCTGGGGGAAGAGGATAATTGGGTGGTCCTGTTTCATGTATATAGAGTTTGGAGTTTCTGTTTGAGATGAAGAGATGGATGGTAGTGATAGTTGAGTAACATTGTGAATGTACTTGATGCCACTGAATTGTGTACTTAAAAATGGTTACAGTAGTCTGGGCACCAGTGGCTCACTACTATAATGCTAGCACTCTTGGAGGCCAAGGCAGGAGGATTGCTTGAGGCTAAGAGCTCAAAAACAGCCTGATCAATAGTAAGACCCCATCTCTACAAATTAACTGGGAGTGGTGGTATACACTTGTAGTCCCAGCTTTCCAGGTGGCTAAGGCAGGAGGATCATATGATCCCAAAAGTTTGAGGTTGTAGTGAGCTATAATGATACCACTGCACTCTGGCCAGGGTGATAGAGCAAGATCCTGTCTTAAAAACAACAAACAAAAAATGCTTAAAGTGGTAAATCCTATGTTATGTATATTTAACCACAATAAAAATGAGTAAACAGGGTGAGGCCATCTTATCCACTTTTCATAGGTGATATGTGGAGTGGTACAGTGGATGAGCTGACTACATTTATCTGTGCATGTAGGGATGTATGCTGCTTTGTTTTGCTTTAGTTTTAGCACCATAAGTAGATTTGACTCCTTCTCCTGAGATGTCTGAGTTGCTCACCAGATGTCTGATCCAGCAAAGAAATATCCCCATGCCATTTCCAGTCAAGCTCAAGACTAGTAAGTAAACTCATCAGAATATACTTTACTGTAAAAACAACTTTCCTGAGACAGTCTCTGTGGAAAATTAGTTCTTCCCCATAGAAATATAGAATGCTAGATCAAGTTCAGCCAAACTTTAGTCTTCAGCAAGTAAAAGTTACAAGTTTCACTACATTTACACACTGCTTGTACTATTTTACCTTTTAAATTAACTCATTTTTAATGAAATATAGGGTTAAAAAGAAAACTTTGTAGTATTATTATAAGTAGAGAACTATTATCCATGGTCATAAAGAGAAAGTAAACTTTAAAATAATATAATAAAAAATAAAGCGTAGCATCAAATTCTCCTTTTTGCCTATCCTTTGATAGACAATGATTAAGGCTTGTTTTCCCCTTTCAAATAATGAGTTGTTAAGCCATTCTGGCACTAAATAAAGATGTTCTCTTTGACTCAAAAAAGAATATAGAAATATGGTTTTCAATGGGAATATTATTTTCATACTGAGGTTCAAGTTTATTCAGTACTGTTCCCATGTCGCCTTTATATTGTCTTCTTGTTCACATCAGTGGTTTACATCTGATTCTTCAGGAGACATAGATTGTGTTCCGCCTTCTTATTTTCATGATGAGGAGACAGATACCTGAAGAGAAAAGTATCTTCCCAAGTTGTCCTGCTAACAATAACTAACCTGTACCATACACTTCACAGGTACCACCTCTTTAAACTCTCACAACACTGTGGCCCAGCACCCCCATTCTATGGACAAGACTCAGACGTCGCATTCCTGGTAACGATGTTCTTAGCAAAGAAACATCAGACCCACCTGGGCCTCTAAAGGCAGCCAGGAGCCTCTTCATATTTGATGCCTAGAGCCTTCATCTCTTCAGACTCCTGTGTTGGACTGCAGGTGAGCACAGAAGCCTGCTTTTTATTCCAGTCCTGGAGCTTCATCTTGGGCTTCCTGTCCAATAGTAATTGTGCATTTTTATCCTCTGCTAGAGAAAAAAATATAACCACTGATTTTCTACATAGAAGCAGGGCTGATGAAGTTTTAATCTATGGTACAGAAGGAATTAGTTTCTGATAAAGACAAACATACTTTAACCTAATTTCATTGTATTTTCATGTGTATTTAGTTTATTTTTATCCTTTTATTAAAATGGGGCACTTATTAATAAGTCTGGTCTAAAATTACATCACAGTAAACCTTTTACACGTGTAATCTTTCTAAAACAGTGATGAGTGAAAAAGCATGGGAGGCTAGATAAATAAAAGCCATCTTTCTTCTGAGCATAAAAAGTTTGCTTCTCTTTCCAATCAGCTGCTTACTTCTGTACAGTAACAGACTGAAGAAATCGTGTTGCAAAATTTGGCATCGACAGAGTTTATATTTTTCAGAATATTTAATAAAAGGCCACCAAATGTTAAAATAATTATCCATTTCCTGTATGTGTGCAAGTTCTTTTCCATCACCAAAATTTTCTAATTAAAAAATTAATTAAAGGGATTATTTTAATTAAGAAGCAACTGTAGACCTGTAGTCACCAAAGAAATGAAAACTTTTGTTTCCTTCGTGGTTTTCTTAATCACCCTCTCAAGAAGGGTCCTCCCAGTGGGTCTATAAAGATCTTTCTCTCTTTGGATTGCTTCCATTAACTCTCACTGCGCTGTCTGTCTCATCCATTGTGTTCAACCCACCTGGTTTTCCTAATTCTGTTCATCTTAATGCATGAATATGGTGCAATATTAAATAAATATTTAATCCACAGGAATTTATACAGTTTTGCCTCATAAAGAAGACAGCAAGAATGAAACAAAGTTTGAAAAAGAAAACTTGCAACTTAAATGCTGTGGACTAGTCTGCTTACCATTCGTTCAACTTGCTCCTGCCCTGGCATGAATGTCAGATGAGAAACACCAGCCTGCTGCTCCGTTGCAGGTTTCAGTTCTTTGTATGCTTGTATGTGTAGGATCATCGTCTCCTCACAATGAGTATGATTTGTTGTTTTATGATTCACATTTTAATAATATGCACCATATACAGTGATGTAAGAGTCTAATTCTTATGGAAGACACAGTTCTGTATGCCAAGTCAAAAATGCTTTTCAGAAAGGTAGAGACACTATACGCGTTACAAGCATTCCTTTGCCTCCCTAACATAATACTGGATGTTTTCCTTCAGCCTCAATTTTCCCGTTCTACACTGTAAGACAAACTGTGTCCAGGGACCTTCTCTTTCTCTCTCTCTCCTCCAACTCTACCTGTATTATCTATGGCAAGTGACTCTCTCATGCTCACCCTTGTGAGTTGCCCCACACAGCATGGTACACGGGAAGCTTTCACTTACACATTGTTATTTTGTTCTTCAGATCCTTCAGGAACAAAGCACACAAAGGAGCTAGGAGGTAGGTATATAGAACTGGTTAGAAAGCTCTAGAGAACTGAGCAAACCACCCCGGTGCCCAGTACAGCAAATATGTAGGACTTTCTAAACAAGAGCTAAAAATTACAGGCCATTAAAGAATTATGCAGTCTGCCTACATTAAAAGAGTTATAATGAACAAAATTAAGGATATAATCAAAGGTAAAAGAAATAATGGAATTTTAAATCAGTTTCATTTTTCTTTAATTTGAGGATGAGGAAAGAAGGGAAGGGCAGAATCGAGTATGACACTGGTTCTGTGCTTGGGAGCCTAAGTGAATAGGGATGGTAATTGAAGACTACGGAGGTGGATGATGCGCTTAGATGCAAATATACAACTCTAATTGCCTATGAGACACCCAGATGGATGTTCTCAGGAGGCAACTTATTCATTTATTTCTTCAAAAGACATTTTTCATGCAGTTTCTCTGAGTCAGGTGCTGCACTAAAGTACTGGGAATACATAAATGGATATAATAAAACCTATCCTTGAAGGGCTTACAGTTATACTCTCTTAGAGAAATATAGATACTCAAACATTGTATTAGTCCTTCAATGAACCAATATGTCAATGTGTTATACATTTCTCTAGACTTTGAGACATGGCAGTGAAAAAAAATATGGTAAGTTTTCTGCTTCTATTGAGTCAATAATCTAGTATGCAAAAATAGTCAATAAGCAATAAAAATATAGGTAATAGTCACAATAATGATACAGGGAATATGGAGTTATTCTGCAATTGCTGTAGAAGTGACAGGGAAGCTGAGACAAATAAGACAAAAATCAAACCTTTGAAGGACAGGAAGGAGAAGGATTCCAAGTGAAGGGAAGAGCAAGTGTGAAGACTCAAAGTCAGGAAGGTTCTTTGTGTGTTTGAGAGAGAAAAAGAAGGGTGGAGGTTGGGGTATCGTACGTGAGGGGGAGACTGGCACGAGATGGAGTCAGCAGCCAGATTCAACTGACGCATCTGACTTCTTATGGAAGACGCAGTTCTGTATGCTAAGTCAAAAATGCTTTTCAGAGGGTACAGACACATATAAGGTTACAAGAGTTCCTTTGCCTCCCTAACATAATACTGGAGTCAGCAGCCAGATTCAACTGATGGATCTGACTTTTTATTATATTTTATTTTATTATTCACAGACACAGTAGGCATACAGTCCCTTAATATCGCTTAATAATATTCAATTAGAACAATTGTGTGATTTCACCTTATGTTGTGATATTAATAGGGGTATGTATGTGTATATATGGGTGTGGGCAGTTGGTGTGGGGGTAGGTGTCATCTTATCTAGAATGTTACTAGGGTCTTGATTTCTTTAAAGTACAGTAATAAATGAGCCCAATGTTCCCAATGTGCTTTTGGCATTATTTATGAAAAACAGTCTTTAATTACCAAGCTTAACACATTATCCTTGGTGGAGACTCAAATCTCTTTTCCAACTTTAAACTGAGCAAAAGCTTTCATCTGGCAAGGTACTGAAGCCCACTATGAAAATTTTGTGCATAGAATTATCACCAAGAGCTATTTGGCAGCTCCTCCATCTCAATGAAAAGGACTCTGGATTTTATCTTCACACAAATAACTCTTGCCACTATATAAATTATTTTCTCAATTATCTTTCAACCTTTTTGCAATAAGGTTTTCTGAATAAGAACTGAAAATATCTACATCACATTCCATGTCACATTTCTTGATCCAAATTATTTTAATTGGTTACTTAGCCTAAATCTATTTCAAGCACAACAATTTCCGGTGTCTCTGGGAGAGCAGTGGGAAATTTTTACCTCATCTAACCCTATCATGGACTATAACCCCATATTAATCTGGGAGGCTGCCAATGCTTTTCTCTGGGGGGGTGTTACTTCTCATTTAGCCTGCAAAATATTTTTGCATTGGAAGTGAAATTTCATAATTGTGAGAGAGATTTCCAACACACATTTTCCAGTTGATCCCAAGTAAAGTGTAAGCCATCGGAGTATTTTACCACATCCAGTCTAATCAGAATGTTGCCTCTTTCATTTTCAAAGCATAGAGTTTATGCTGTGGGGAGGGAGACAAGGGGAATGCTGGCTCAGCACACTTGATTCCAAAGAAGCATCTAATTTTTATTGTCTCCCCTTCTGAATTTCAGGGAACAATGGTTAGCCACAAGTCTATGGTGTGACTCAGATTTTTATAATTATTTTCAAATCAACTACACCCTTGAACCAGTTTCCCTTTCCACTTGCCTGGTAGCATTCAGTCCCTCTTTTCTCTGATGCACTTGAAAACATCTTATAGCTCTGCCTAACACCTGAACCAACAGATACCGCTTCAACTTGGGCAAGCTCATGAGACATTGATCATTGCTGACTTTGTTTTAGTGCAAATGCTTGTGTGGAAAAGACCCATTGTTGGGCTTTGCTGGAGAGAGAGAAATGTTCTTCCTTTCCAGTCACAGCCATAGCTTCAAATGGGGCCATTTCTAATACACTGTGCGTTTGAATGAAAGGCTTGAAATGCCACTGTCTAAAACTCTAATGAAACATTTGGCTCTATCTGAAAGAACCACAGGTTAATTGCTTATCAAAGTAAACTTTTATTTCACAAAATGATGTCTTCTGTGAGTCTCTGAGGAGAAAGCAGTATACTTCTTTCAAGGGCAAAAATTTTTTTTAACTAGGTAGGGAAAGTAGATCTAGACAAAATACCCTCTGTCATTAATCCATCACTAATTTTCTCAGGTAAAGCTGTTGTACTGTTTACACACAAAATACTTTCATTGTGGGGATAAATGACCTGCTTTGTTTGCAAAACCTACTCTTTGTTTTCACAAAAAACATTCTTCTTTTTTTTTTTTAATTTGCTAAACGTGATTCCACAACAGAGTGGTACTAGGATGTGTCTCAAGTGGCTCCCCACAACCAAAAATGTGCCACGGAGTAACCCAAGACAGTTTTAAATTTCCAGGATTCTAGGACCCTTTCTTCCCAATGGTAACATTTTTGGGGGGAGGGAAATGAAAATAACAAAGTCACACCAAAAATACTTAGTGTGTTTAACAGAAACTCAAAAGGGAGAGAAAAATTGTCACTTGAGGCAAAACAAATGAGGGGGGGGAAGCTATAAATTGCTAAACTCAACTCTGCCGCTCTTTGTCCTTTTCTCTCGCCCAGGGAAACACAGCTTCACTGTATCAAGAGCGGTGTTCACACGTCGGATGGGAAAGCACAAGTTACCTCTCCAACCTTCCGAGGAAACGGGGCTGGTAGGGGGCCAAGCAGACATCCTGTCCACAGCAAGGCAGGTCGCCACATGTTGGAGATGCTCAAATAATTCCACCCACCTTACAGTTCTTCCCCATTTTAAAAGCAGCAATAGAAAACGTTTTTAAAAAGACAACAAGCTAGGGAGACTCTCCTCCAGGCGAGACCTGTCTGCATTTCTTTTCTTGTTCTGACTGTTGTGAACGCACATCCCCGCTAGTCCGCCTGCCCTCCGCCAGCAGCTGGGCCACGGTTTCTTCTCCCTGCCCGCCTGCTCGTGCCTCTCGTCCTTCTGCTGGCAGGAAGCCTTCGTTGTAGTCTTCCTCTCAGTCTCATGCTCGGCCCGGGACGCGCCCCTTCATTGCCGCCGCTCTCCCCTCTCTTGGCCTCGCTCAAGGCGGCCTAGGGGGGACTGACGGTGAGCAAGCGGTCACCGAAACTCGCTCCATCTCACTCAGCCTGAAATGGAAAGTGTGATAAATGGAACCGGACGAGGCTCAATTTCGCCTGGAAATTTCAGACCTGTGACGTTCGAATAGGTTCGTAAACCCCCCGAGACGCATTTCTGCTGCCCCCGCCCCCGACTGCAGGTTCACCTGGGCAGGCCTCGTCTGCCTGTTCCTACAGCCCCGGATATTCGGGTCTCGGCCTGCATCTAGTGCCTTTGCTGTGGCCTGTTTAGTAATCTCGTGCCGGGTTTGGAAATGCAGCCTCCGCATACGCATCTGCTGATTTCCTTCCAGAGGAAGAGCGTCCCCCAAGCAGGACGGACACGGGTCGTCTCCAAGGGGATCCCATTCAGGGCCGCTCTCATGTCTCTGTTGCTAAAAGCCAGGAGCTTTGTTGTTGACGCGCACGTTTCTACACGTCCTGTCCTGGGGAAACATTGTCCAGTGGAGATTCTTCCAACTGTGTTCTTGCTATCTTCCTGAAAGAAAAGCTTTTCTCCTCCATTTTCTCCATCAAATTTCTGTCCCCGGCTTCAGGAAATGGTCCTTAAAAAAACGCGAGTATGCAAATGTTAAGCAGAAAATAATCAGTTATGCCTTTCCGTAGGGAGGAAAGACTGGTAACGTGACTTCTTTCTTTATAAGTCTGAGAATTCACAAAAGGTGAAACTTAAATAATTTATAAAATTTCTTTTTATTAATGTACAATCACACAAGCAATACAAGAAGAAAAAAAAATTTTTTTTTGCATCTCCCTTGGCCATCTTTCCCAAATCAACTGCCCTCACCACATATAATTACAATTTTTTCGAACTATATTTTCTTTCTGTACTCAGAGCATATACGTCTGTACATAAATTTTAAAACAAATTGGTATTATTTTGTATTATTTCTTCTACCACTGGCTTTTTTCACTCAGAATGTCTCCTGAAGATCTTTCCGTATCATTAGACATAGTTGTAATTTTTTTTAACTGTTCTGTATGCTTCCACAAAATGTCTATATCCAGCATTCCCCCTAGGAATTATTATGTCTATATCAAGCATTCCCCTAGGAATGAATATTTTTTGCCATTATAAATAATATTTCCATGGCTATTTCCAAATATATGCCTTTATGTATATCAGTGATTTCTTTTTTCTCTAGTGTAGATACCAAGAAACAGATATAATGGACAAAATTAGAGAAATGTCCATTTTTATTTTCATAAATTTTGCCAACTTACCCTCCAATTTGGCTTTACGAATTTTGTATGTCTTGTTATGAATCTGTTTTTTTATTTTTTAATCACATGATTTCTAAATCCCTCCGAATCAAAAGGCTTACCAGCCTGAAAGCAGAAACAAATTGTTTTAGTCTGTGAGGCTGCTACACGTTTAACAAAAATGCCAGGTGCAGTGGCTCACGCTACAATCCCAGCACTCTGGGAGGCCAACGTGGGTAGATTGCTTGAGCTCAGGAGTTTGAGACCAGCCTGAATAAGAGCCAGACCCCATCTGTAAAAATAGCTGGGCGTTGTGGCAGCACCTGTAGTCCCAGCTGCTTGGGAGGCTGAGGCAGGAGCATCAGTTGAGCCCAAGACTTTGAGGTTGCTATGAGCTGTGACACCATATCACTCTACTACTGAAGGCAACAAAGTTAAACTCTGTCTCAAAAAGAAAAAAACAAACAAACAAACAAAAAAACACACACACGTGAATGGGGTGGTTTATAAAAAGCAGAAATGTATTTTTCACAGTTCTGGATGGTGGGAAGTCCAATATTCAGGCACCACAGACTCTGGGGCTGGTGAGGACCTGCTCTATGCTCCTCACTGTGTCCTCACTTGGGGGACTGGCCAAGCAAACTCTCTTGGGTCCCTTGTATAAGAATACTAAGCCCATTGAAGAAGGCTCCACTCCCATAATCTAATCTTCTCCCAAAAGGAGAATGCCATCACCTGGGGGGTGGAGGGGAGTAGGGGATAAGATTTTAACATATGAATTTTAGGAGGACATAAACGTTCTAGACCACAGCACAAGAGAAAGAGAATTTTATAAACTTATTACTTTCTTCTGATTGGATAGGGTACATTATTGTTTTCTGCTTATTCTATGCCATGTCCCAATGCTCACAGAACTAATGTCTATAAAGTGAAAAGAAAAAATGTTTTCTAGATACAAATGTTAAATTTAGAACAAAACAAAAGAAAAAACATCAAATAAAAAAAAAGGACTAGAATATTTTCCCACCCTAAATTGTTGATATAAGAGGTACAAAGGGTACAGAAATATCTTTACATCAAAAGGCATTTACTTCAAAAATATTACCCATTTTAATAAAAGCCTAACTTTTCTTTCCTTTTTTTTTTTTCTTCTGAGACAGAGTCTCACTCTGTTGCCCCAGGCTAGAGTGTTATGAGGCATCAGCATAGCTCACAGCACCTCAAACTCCTGAGCTCACGGGATTCTCCTGCCTCAGTCTCCCAACTAGCTTTTACTATAGTTGCCCACCATCATGCCCAGCTAATTTTTCTATATTTAATTGAGACAGGGTGTCACTCTAGCTCAGGCTGGTTTCAAACTCCTGAGCTCAACCAATCCTCCCACCTAAGCCTCTCAGAGTGTGAAGATTAGAGGTATGAACCATCACACCCATCCAAAACCTAACTTTTAGTATGTTTTATTAATTATATTAACTTAAAATAAGCCCTTAATGTAAGTAACATGTCTACCCAGACATTATGGAGGGGGATTGACTCAAAAATTTTAAGAAAACAATTTATATGGAAAACTCCAGCTGTTTGAGTTATATGTGTGTGAACTTCAAAACCTAATTTTTCTAAATTATTGACAAAATTCTACATTTTCCTTTGTAGAATTTGTCAATAATTTAGAAAAATTAAAAACATGCACAGCCTTGGGGTTTCTGATTCAGTTCTCCAAAAGGTCCATCCATGGCTTTTTAAAAAATTTATTCTTTGAAATAGAAGATGCAGAATAACTTTAAAAAATATATGCCTATTGGTAAAATAATTTTAGGAAATGCTATAACCCACATCCACCCCATTCTTACATAGTCATAATCATGTTAGCATATCAAAATCTCTGGAAGTTCTGCAATAGCAAAAATTGTCCAGTTTAGTTCCTAAACCCTATTTTCTATGATAACCTTTTTGTTTGGAGGGGACGGGGGTTATTTTGAGATAGAATCTCACTATGTTGTCCTGGGTAGAGTGCCTTGGCGTCACAGCTCACAGCAACCTCAAACCCTTGAGCTTAAGCAATTCTCTTGCCTCAGCCTCCTAAGTAGCTGAGACTACAGGTGCCTGCCATGATGCCCGGCTATTTTTTGTTTGTAGTTGTCATTGTTGTTTAGCAGGCCCAGGCTGGATTTGAACCCACCAGCCTTGGTGTATGTGGCTGGCACCCTAGCCACTGAGGTACAGGCACCACACTGATAACCTGTTTTTCACAAAGCATTTTTAACATCCCTCACACTGCTATCACAGGCAACACACCTTAAGAAACAGTATGAAAGTGTTTATAAGTAGAATGAAAGATATGAACCCAATGAGTTTCCAAGTAAATGAAAGCTTTGGTAAGCTAAACAGGAAAGAGGTTCTAGATCCTGAAGAAGGAAGCTGATACTAGAGGTAGATTATGGACTCCAGAGAGCCACAGAAAAGTGATATAACTTTATTTAACAAGTATTTATTGAGTGCCTATTTGTGCCTGTTGTAGGGACTAGAGATGAAGCAGTTATTAAAATAAATTTTAAAATGTCTACTACTTTAAAAACATTTCAAAATATTATTTACTGAGAAGTTCAAGTTCTCAGAAATAGTCAATGACTGCACTAAAGTAAAATTTTCATATATATAAAGATACTATTGGGGGAAAAAGTTTTTGAGACATAGATACTGGAAGAATATAAAGTACTCCTACAAACCAATAAGAAAATACTATTATAACAAATAACACAGTTGAAAAATGATGAAGAGATGTCCATAGAGGAAGAAACTAAAATAGACAATTAATATAGTTCTCAACCCCATAAGTAATGAGTTAAATGCAAATTATTCCCCATAAAGATATTATTTCACAGCTACAATGGTAAAAATAAGAGTGTAATAAAACCATGTGTTAGCAGGAATAGAGTTTAATTCTTACGCATCACTGGTAGGAGACTGAATTTGTATAATGGACATTTGGACAAGCATAGCCCAATAAAAATATAATGGGAGCCACAAATGCAAGCCATACTTTCCAGTAAGCCACATTTTTCAAGAGTAGAAAGAAACAGGTAAATTTTAATAATATATTTAATCCACTCTATCCAAAATGTATTATTTCAACATGTACTCAATAGAATAAATTATTAAATATTTCACACTCTTCACCTCACAATAAGGCTTTGATATCTTTGAAGTGTGTATTTTCCACTTACAGTACATCTCAATTCAGACCAGCCAGGTGTTAAGGGCTCAAAGCCACTGTGGTAGGTGGCTAGCAGGCTACCACGTTGGAGAGCATTGTAGCAGTCAATACCTGGTAAAGTTGGGTTTGCTGTAATGGTTTCAATTACTTACAGTCAATTGTGGTCCAAAAATATTAAATGGGAAATTCCAGAAATAATCAATTGTTAAATTTGAACTTGCATGCTGTTCTGAGTAGCATGGTGACATTTCACACCATCCTATTTCTTTCCACTCAGCATGGGAGTTATCCTTTTGTCTAGCATATCCATGCTGGGTATACTACCTGTGTACTTAGTAGCTATTTTGGTTATCAGATAAAAAAAACATAATAAATACATACAATCTAGAGTTTGGTACACTCCACGATTTCAGGCATCCACTAGGGGTCTTGAAACATATGCCTCTCTGATAAGGGTGGACTACTGTGCCTGAGAAAACCACTGCAATTTTATAGCAAGGAATTTGAAAAATACCTATTGCAAATTTGTAATGAAAAAAAAAAAAAAAAAAAAACATTTTAAAGTAAAGCATGAAAATGTCCATCAACAAGAGAATGAGCTTAAGAATTGTGGCATATTTCCACCATACAATATGACAGAGCATGGAAATAAATAAGGTAGACCTCTACTTAATATAAAACGTACTGTGCAATAAAAACAAATTGCAAAAGAACATAGAAAGTGTGGTACCACTGAAGTTCAAAAATGTCCAAAAAACACTATTTATTCCAGTAGTATCTATCTTATATGTATAGAAACACATATAAGGGTAAGACAAACATCAAATTTCAAATAGTGTTCACCATAAAGGAAGAGGAAAATAATTTAGGAGTGGAACACAAAGAATTTCTCGCATGTTGCTGATGTTCTATTTCCTAACCTAGGCAGTTTATATATTTTTACATATTCTTTTTTTTTTAATTTTGGATTAATATGAGGGTACAGATGATTCAGTTATGTTGTTGGTGTTTGTTAGATGAGTTTCAAGTTGTTGTTGAACCCTTCACCCAGGGGGTGCCCATTAGGCGAGAGCTTACCAATCCCCCTTCCTTCTCCGCTCTTCACTTTTTCTCCATCCCCCCTTGAACTTATTTCCATTTTTTTGTCATGTGGTCATACAGTTGTTTATCTATTGGCTTCATATTAGTACTGAGTACATTGGATACTAACTTTTCCATTCCTCTGATACTTTATTAAGAAGAATATTCTTCAGTTCCATCCAGGTTAATACAAATGATGTAAACTCTCCATCTTTTTATGACTGAGTAGCATCCCATGGTATACACATCCCACACTTTATTAATCTCTTCATGGGTTGATGGGAACTTAGGTTGATTCCATCTTGGCAATTGTGAATTGAGCTGTGATGGACATTCTAGTGCAAATGTCCTTATGGTAAAATTACTTTTTTTCTTCTTGGTATATACCTAGTAATGGGATTTCAGGATCAAACAGAAGGTTTGCTTTTAGCTCTTTGAGAATTCTCCATACTTCTTGAATACAACTCCATAGGGGTTGTATTCGTTTGCAATCTCACCAGCAGTCTAAGAGTATTTTTGCATCTTCTTACTCATCCTATTACTGTATACTTATTGCATACAGAAAATATTTTAGGATGTTTGCAGACAATCAGTAGTGGATAGAATATTCCAAAGTGTCAATGCTCTAGTCAATGAGAATAAAGTTTAGACTCATGTCCTATTACTATATACTTACTGCATACATAAAATATTTTAGGATGTTTGCAGTCATGGATAGAACATTCCAAAGTGTCAATTCTCTAGTCAATGAGAATAAAGTTTAAACTCATGGATTTTCTTTCTGTTTTCTTTTTATACTGAATAGATATTTAAATTGTTTTTGGAAGCGTGTTCAATCTGTCACCACTTTTCCTGCAGTGTCCCTTGTGCAGTCATGTTTGGTTCATGTACATTTCAATGAAATGTGTAATTAACAGCAGCAACACCTAACACAAACGAGGTGTAAGGAAAAGGGCAGTGAACAAACACAATGAAGGATACCAGCTGTCCGCACTTGGTTTTCCTGGGTACATGTGCAGACAGAGCTTGGTAAAGTTAGGTGAGCATCTGCAAATGGCTTTTTGACTTGGGTTCCATTAGGATTGCTCTAGCATAGATAGAGTGGCAAACACAGATCTCACTCACCCCATCAGTGTAATTTTAGTGTCACAGATACCATTATGAAATCCACCAAAAAAAAAAAAAAAAAGAAAGAAAGAAAAAAAAGGTCAAAAGCGGATGTTTGCTCCATAGCCAGCATTTTGATGTTTTGAGAAACATATACCACATCAACACCAAAAAAATCCACTTTGATGTCAAATTGCTGCATCAGGCATTCCTCTTGGAAATTTGTGCAGCTTTGAAGAAATTCCAACAACAAAAAAAAACAACTAAAAGGAAAATGTTATTTTTTTAAAAAAGAGAGGCTTTCTCTATGATACTATAGTGTATTTTTGAATAATATAAATTATTGTTCTACTTGACGAGTATAATCTATTGTACCACAATTGTACTATAGAATTCTGTAGTCTAATATAAAATGCCACATACATTTTCTATAATCAATCTGTGTTTTGCAAATTTGTTTGATTATAAAAACCACCTAAGGCTATTGTGAAAACTGTTATTCTGGCCTCCTCCTAATGCTTGCTCTACAGAACTAGAGTGTGTTAACAAGCCCTCCAGGTTGGTTGCTAAATTTTGAGACCCACTGACCTAAAGCCTGGTTAATCAAAGTATACTAAAAGAATCCCAGCATCAGAATCACTCAAGATCTCATTAGCGATGCAAACTCTCAGGTCCCTTCCCTGCTGAAACAGAACCTGCACTTTCACATCCCCAAGTGATCAGTTTGATCACTAAGGTTCAAGAATCATTGTTCTTGAACAAGGATTTGACATCATACTTCCTGGATTTGAAGCCCAACTCTACTTCTCATCAAGCTTGTGACGCTAGACGAGTTGTTTATTGTCTCTCATCCTCAGTTTTCTCTCTTACAAACTGAGCGTGATAATAACACCTGTGATAATCCTCAAAGGATTGTTCTGAAGATGAAATGAGATGTGTCTCTAATGCTTAGCACGACTCCTGGCATATAGCAAATGCTCAATTAGCAGTGGCTATGGTTATTTTCTGATTTTCTTTTAAAAAGAACCCTTTTATATAACCCTGAGAAGATTTCTGTAAATAAGAGCAAATCAGATTGTCAAGATACATAATTAGATCATGAAAACCAGTGGACCCCAACCTGTATGGCACCAGGGGCCAGTTTCATGGAAGACAATTTTGCAGGGAAGGGGACAGGGCAGGGGTGAGTGGGTAGGAGGGGTGTGGCTCTAACAGGAGGCAGAGCTCCGGCGATGATGCGAGAGATGAGGAGCAGCTGCGAATACAGATGAAGATTCTCTCGCCATCACCCACCGCCTGCTGTGTGGGCCATTTCCCAGAACTTTTTGGCACCAGGGACCAGTTTCATGGAAGACAATTTTTTCCACTGGGGTTGGAGAAAGACAAAAGGCAGTTTTTAGGCAATGTTGCTGTACAACCCGATTGCCAGCAAGCCACGTCTCTCCCCTCAGTCCACAGCTAGGGATTGGAGACTGCAAAGTTAAACCACACACACATGAGCCTGGATAGCAACGTATGGAGTTTAAGATCTGAAATTCTCAGGATAAATATTTTAGCATTGACTGTCCAAAACACACCAATTAGACAATAACCACGGAAATGTCTTGGAGAATGATATTCCCATCATGAGAAGAATTTTTTCAATCAGTCAAGAGCCTTAGGAGGCCTTGCCAGGTTCAGTGAAGGTGAGTAGGAATCAATAATTAGTTTTGGTCTCAAATTTCATTTTTTTAATGGGAGGATAAGCTGAGCTAAGTGAAGTTGTAGGCTTTTGCCACCCTCAAGTTACCCTGACAGGAGTGTGAGAATTCGTTGTTTTTCATTTTAGTACTTTCTGTCCTTCCAAGTTACGCATGCGGCTCCTATGGAGACAAATCAATTAAGGGAATAAAAAGAAAATAAATATTCCATTTTCTCACCGACTAATGGCTAGATGAACTATTTTTCTATATATATATATTTAAAATGTGATCTGATATCTTATGGGGCATCCATATTCTTCCTAAGTTGTAAAATGACTCTGCTCTATTGGCAAATATCTTCTGCATTCTGTATTTTGCCAGAAATGAAATCAGAATAACTTCATTATTAACGGGAACATAAAGTTTAATTAATGACATATCCTGTCCCTGGCTACCATGGCAGGAGCACCCCAGCTATGGCAGAGTACCTACAGGAATGAAATTTATGAATTAACTGCTGCTGAAAAGCCAACAGAGGGAGCACAAACCATTGTTTTTTGTGACTCATCAAAAAAGAGAGAGAGCTATTAAAAATAAACTTTCCTGGTAGCACAGCATAACATTTTTAAAAATTCTATTTGTGTATCTAGATTTTGAAGACATTCATCAGGTAATAACTCCTAAAATGAGTCATATTTTCTCATTTCAAATTCCGTCAGAAACAGAGTAATGATTTAGGAAACAACATTTTGATTATGAGAGAACTGAGCTGGCCTGATGGTTTTTCTAAGCTTATCTCCTTGTATTTATGAAGTTCCAGCAAAAGCTCTTAAAATTCTCCTGGCTCATTCTGTTGCCTTTTCTTCCCTCCTTTCCATCAGTAATGACCTGCAGTATACTCCACATGTGGAAGGCTGGAACAGAGAAGCTATTGGATAGCCTCATTCCTTAAAAATTTAGGTCTTAAATCTGAAATTTCTCTCCCTTGATCAAAGGAATCTTACTTTTCTCATACATACAGACTTCTGTTCTAAGAAAAATCCAGAACCCCTCAATGTTTTTTCCTATGGATTTTTTACATTATTTGGCTTCTCAAATGAGAATTCCAAAAAGATCCCTCTTATATTTAAAGTAGTTTTTTTTATAAGCCTGCTAGTTACCAGTCTCCAGATTTCTCAGTAAAACCTTTAGTATTTGAATACATACAAATACCTACCCCACACTATCAACAGTTTAATGGTTTTTAGATATTTGGTTATTTAAAATACAGATCATTTTTCCTACCCTTCTCTTCCTGTCATTATTCTACAAAGTTATGTATCAATAATGATTTTCCTCTATTAATATAAGCTCATTTTTCTTAGTGAAAGACCTTCAGGGTGAGATTCTTTTAAGACCAAGTGCTAGAAATGATATTTGCATTGATTAAATATTTATATATGAACGCTTTTCCACATCTCTGATAGTTTGTAAACAGTACAGAATTTTGCTACCACTAAAAGAAAAAAAAAAAGTTTAACACCCTGGCTTTATTGCCTTGTCACAATTGTGATTGGATAGAGATTACTGGGCTATTCAAATATTCTTTAAACCAAACTTCCAGCTGCTGAAATCATACCAAAGCCCATACACAACCAGCTGTGCCTTACAAAGCTGGCTGTTCTCTTCCCCTCATCACTACTTTATCAGCGAACTGTGGTTGGTTCTTTTTCCACCATCCAAACATACTTGACCACAATGGAGTTTTATTTGTTGGGGTACCTTCTAGACGAGATTTAATGTATGTGCTAATCTAAAACATAACTCCAGCAGCTTCCCTGCCCGCCTTGTTTGGGGGCACAGAGGGGCAACACACATAATAAAACTTGGTGAATGTTGCTGTTAAACGTTCCTCATAAGGAATGCAATCATTTGAACTAGGTTACTGGTCTGAGTTCACAAAGATAACCTTTTAAAATTGGTTTCAAGGTTACTGCGTCTTATTATTTTCCCATCTTCAACACAATCTTGTGTTTGACCCCATGATATCAGCATTAAATCTGTCCCCATACATGTGGCTGCCAGAATGTATCAAAAGGAAATGGTTAAGTGATTAAATTCTTTACCACTGAAAGCTTTCAACTCATTAATGTTCAAAAATACGTTGAAGAATCTAGGACAGACTGCTCAGAAACTAACAAACCCACGTGCCATTCTCCAATCAAATCCACAAAACCGATTTTCAGCTCTACCCACTTCAAACTATTCATAGGGGGTCCTGTGGAAGAGAAAACCCACCCCGAGTCTTCTCTTTGTGGTCTTCAGCCTGCCATTCAGTTAATGAAGAGAAGCGGCAACAGGAGTTAATAGCTATTCCTGATCATTGGCTGGGAGGCAAGGGAGCTGGGAGAAACTGAACCTATGGGCGGAGCCTCACAAATATCCTCTGTGCTTCTTTACTATTCCCTTTCCACAAGGCAGTGCCGTGGCATCTGCTCCCAAACTGTTCCCATCCTGTTCAAAAACTGACCTGAATATATATTGGGCTTAATGACCAAATGTTTAAAAATTCATTGCACAAGAACAGCTGAAAGCAGTTGATTGGTTTGAACTTTATTGGATGCACCTTGCTTCCCAGAACTGCAGTAAAGGGAAGGTCAGCTGGTAAACATTTGGGCATTTAAAAATAAGAGGCCCGAGTTTTCCCACTACCCTTGTCTGTTTTCCATACTCAAAGCAGTAGGCCCTACTAAGTTCTTTGTGCTGAGCTGGCAATTGGTTTGCTTTTCTCTGTTGATATTAATATAGAGGGGTCAGAACAGACCTGCAAGAATGACTGTCCACTAGCTCCCATCAGAACCCAGCTCTGAGAAGTTATTTCTGAAAGCTTTGTTCTACTTGCCTTGGAGAGTCAGCTGAAGAAAGTGGATGGGTTTTTTTGTTGTTGTTGTTGTTGTTTTTGTTTTTTTTTCTTGTTTATGGGTATCTGTCATTCCAATCCTCTTCAGGAAAGACCACATGATAGTACAATATACTAACTAGGTAGAGCCCTCACGGGACTGAACTTCAGAAGTCTACATTGGAAGCAAGCACAGAGGTAATCAAAACTTATAGTCCAAGCATGGCTTTCACTTGGAACATATAGTAGTATTTCTGGGCAAAGAGATTATTCATTAAAACAATGACTGCTTAGCATGACAAAACAGTCTAATTCAAACGACTGCTGAGGGCGGGCTTCTTAAGTGGGCAACGTCCTGTCCAATTCTGGAAAAGCCATAGGATTCTTAAACACATTGTTCCTTCTATTCTTTGTTAGCAACACCATTTTGCTCTAGGCATTTTTTTATTTTTTTTTTTATTATTATTATTTTTTTTTTTTTTGCAGTTTTTGGTTGGGACTGGGTTTGAACCCGCCACCTCCAGCATATGGGGCCGGCGCCCTACCGCTTTGAGCCACAGGCGCCACCCTGCTCTAGGCATTTTCTTCTTTCTTAACCCACCCATAGAAACTCTGTGCTTATCTATGTTAGCTCATGTTTCATCAACCTAATTCCAGTTACTGTTGATGAGAACGAACATCAAAGCATTGGCCCATCTGTTAAATAGAATAGGTTGGACTCTGGGGCTTGGGTTAGGAGAAGGACTGAGGGGTAGGGGAGGAGATGATATGCTTTTTCTTCCCTCAGTTTTGAGCCATTTCTTCCTGTGATCTCCTGGCATTTGCCGTTGTTTTCACCCCTGTCATTATTTCTATTCAAAAATTGAGTCCTTTTGCTTTATGTGGAGGCCCTCAGAATATGAGTATATGTGTGTTTTAAACTCACTTTCCTAATTTATTCCTTTCTTCTTTATAATTTTCCTTTCTCAGTGTGTAGCCCTTTGTCATTAGAATGATAATCATAATAATAGCAGGAATGTAATTTCCCATAATGCTAATAGTAGCTGTGTGCACATACACACCTAGTTTATTCTTAGATTCATTTACGTTCTGACTTCATCTCGTGTTTAAATACAGCAGGTGTTTATCTTCATCAAGAAATGTTTGTTGACTTCTCCAAGGAGCATGGGGCTGTCCCTAGGTGCCATGGGCGATTCAGGGCAGATTCAAAGATATGGGAATGCTTTTTCTTCCCTAAGATCCAGGAATGTAGAATTTTATTTCAATTCTTTAGACATTTCAGGGGTCCTCAAACTACGGCCCGTAGGCCACATGCAGTGGTGTGATTATATTTGTTCCCGTTTTGTTATTTTACTTCAAAATAAGATATGTGCAATGTGCATAGGAATTTGTTCATAGTTTGTTTTTTTTTTAAACTATAGTCCAGCCCTCCAATGGTCTGAGGGACAGTGAACTGGCCCCCTGTTTAAAAAGTTTGAGGACCCCTGTAAAAAGTGGTAGAACTCTCCCCTTCTGCTTACCTAAAATTCCCTCAGCTGTTTTGCAGGGACAGACACACCCTAGAATAGAAACCTGAGTTATTAAATGGTGGTCTGTTTTTAATATGGTACTTTCCTTCAAAAGTATAATTGAGAGGAATTCTCTTTCTGTATCTATTAGGTAGAAAGAATAGATGGTGATTACATAAGTACCATGATTTTTTTTTCTTTTTTTCTGAAGCCTTTCAGCAGCCTAAGAACATGACATTACTCTTCAGAGGGCCTTTATGATACAGGCAGAACTCAGTGGAACAAGGAAGTTAAGTAGATTCTTCAAAATGGGTTATATACAGTAATGACACCTTTCTAAATCATGCTTTTGAGTTTAATAAGTGCTTTTCGGAGATGCATTCTGACATATTTAAGATAAAAATGCATTAATATCTAATTATAAAATTTCATTAAAATAACAATCCAAATATAGCAAATATAAATAATTGTCAAATCTTGGAAAAAGATAAAGTGCATCCTTTTGGTTCATCTTGCTGGGGCCTCACTAAAGCCTAGTGAAGCTGTTATGGTAAAAAGTATTTTATCTATATTATTAATGAGGATAGTGTGGCAAAAAGAAGTGGCTTATAACAGATATTATTAGGACAAGAATTCAAGTTTTCTAATCCTCAATCTAGTGCTTTTTTTTCTTTTATAACGATAATAGGTTTCTCTATGACAATTTTAATTATAACTGAACATTTGAGTTGTGGACCTACCTTTCTAATATCGAGACTGACAAAAACTATACTTTTAAATCTCTAAACTAATCAATAAATTATTCAAGGTAAGACTTAATGTCCAAATTAGCCAACAAAAGCTTAAAAACATTCAAGTTTTCTATCTTGAATTTCTTACATTTGATAGGATAACATAATGTTAAGTGCTGAACTATCTGTATGACCCTGAGTAGGTTGTTTACCCTTTCACACCATAATGTAGGTGGTAAGCGTCTACTCGTGGATGTGTTGCGTATTAAATAAGGTGACATACATAAAGTGCTTGGTGAAGTGGCTGCTCTGGAGTAAAAGCTCAATAAGTACTCACTAAATACTACACTTATTACTAGTAATGCTACTACATTTCCATTAATTTAAACCTGCCAGTGCACCTTTTAAAACTTGAAATAGCTGTAGAAGATTGAAAGGTACAACTTGAAAATACTGTAGAAAATTTAGGTCATATGAAGACTAGTTACAACAGGTGTCTCAATCACTGTAATGTACCCAGGTACATCCACCAGGATACCAGATAGCAGGAGCAAAAGAAAAAATAGGCTATTTACCACTATCTGGAGGTCAAGAGCAATGGAGATAAAACATCAGGCTAACTAAAGATAATGGTATTCAAGCTTATTGGTAATAAAAAGCTGTAGTTTCAAAAAGATAAATGGACAATTCAAGAAGAACAAATCTGCATGATCAGCAAACACAATACTCCAGGTCATGAGTATTCAGAAGTGCAAGTTAAAGTAACAATGAGATGCTAAATTACCTAACATATTGTCAAAGAAGATTATTTAAAGAGATAATACCCATTACTTGTAGGGATGCACAGAAAAATACTATCTCATATATCTAAGTGGAGATATAGTTCTAATGACGTCTATGAAAAATAAATCATGCACATGGTTCAGTTCTATTTTGAGCATCCTATCCTTTGTACATGAAACCACCAGTCTGCAAATGTATATTACAAAAACAAACATTGCAGTGTTCATGAGAATAAAAAGCCAGAACCAGAGAATTGCTAATGAGATGTCTGGTACGTCCACGCTACGGAATGTGTACGTTAAGGACAATGGATTAATGCTCTTCCAGTTGGCTTGAGACAATTTCCAAGAGTGTTATTAAATAAAAAGAATAAGATGCAGAGAAAGATTTGTCAAATGGTTACATGTTAGTAAAAAACTATGTAGACGTGCATATGCGTGTGGAAGTAAAAAAGCATCCACATGAGCGTATTAGGACTTACAGTATGCAAGAAGCAAACACAATTTTTAAATGCACCAAAAAATATACACAAATATATGTGACACATCTGTTTACTATAGTATGCAAATATCATTTATATGTGTCTTATAGGAAGTATGTGTATGAAGTAATTAGAGGAAAAAAGAATATCTTAAATCTGTTAACTTATTAGAAGCGAAGTATATTTGTATGGTAGGATGTGCTTAAAAGCAAATGAACATATAAAATCTATGTGTGAACAGCACAGGACCACAAACTATGGCCTATAGCCCACTTCTAGCAAGTTGCCTATTTTTGAAAATAAAACTATATGGGAACACAGCCACATCTGTTTATTTTACATATTGTCTACAGTTGTGTTCTTGCTATAAGGGCAGAATTGAAAAGTTTTAACAAGGACCATATTATCACCAAAGTCTGAACTATTTACTATCTAACCCTTTACAGAAAGTTTGGGCCCTCATATATGATATTCACATAAACAGGTGAGCTTATGTGCCAGACTCTTACTACAGCTGTGTCAGGGAGCAGGATTGGATGGGCATCAGACGTGGGGATAACTATTAGCTTTCATTACACTTGTTACTCCACGCATGTGTTTATTTCATTAATCTGAAAATCAGTACAGAGTACTGAAAAATTAACTTAAAAACAAAGAAAAAATAGCTTTAGAAAGCTTAATTGGGATTTGGGGTGTAGGATTATTCATTAAAAATATTTGCATGCATCCTCTGTGTTAAATATTGAAGACACATATCAAAAGGAAGGTAGGAACTGACAGGCCAATGTAAGAAGCCAATATAAGGCAGTGTAAAGATACTATAATGAAGACAAAATGTGCTGGAAAACAAACAGCCCATTGAGAGATTTGGGGAATGCTCTGCATAGCAGGTAACATTTGAGTTGCATCTCAAAAGATAAGTCCATGTCAGTTTCAAAAGGCAGAACTGGAAAGAGTAGGAAGGTTCATAGCTCATTCATAGAACAAGATGTTAGACGTGGCCCCCAAATAAGGTTGCAGGGCGGGCATTAAGTAAGATGACCAGGAGGTTTGCCAGTCCAAGATAAAGGTTTGAAATAATGGGCAAGCCTTATCTCTTGAAAGGTAATGTAGCTTGCTGAGAACTTTGTTTTATCAACAATGTAGAGTAACTTCAGGATTTTAAATACTTGGACATCCTGTGGTTCAGAAAGCTATTTCCAGCATCTATGCGATGATTTGTAGAGTACTGGATGAATACCTTAACAGAACAAATTACAAACAACTTTCTCACATAGATAAGGTGATTCAATAAACAATAATGAGGAAAATAATGACACAATCAACATTTACTAGGGGGTATCAGGCATTCTTCAAAGCACGATGCATATATTACTATTTCTTTTTCTTTTTTTTTTCTTTTTTTGCAGTTTTTTTGGCTGGGGCTGGGTTTGAACCCACCACCTCTGGTATATGGGGCTGGCGCCCTACTCCTTTGAGCCACAGGTGCCACCCATATTAATATTTCTTAATCTTTCATTTATTATATCCTCATATTTTACAGATGAGAAATTGAAAAACAGATGTTAAATAGCTTGCCCAAAGTCAGAGTTAGTAAGTGGCAGAGCTGGGATTTGAACCCAGTTTGTTACCAGTATGCTCCCAACTATTGCATTCTTCCATCCAAAGCAAGTTAAGTAATCATTCCCTGAACAAACATGTATTAATCTGCCACCAGGTAGTATGCAAGGTGCCAGAACATAGGCCTTACTCTGTTAGGAGCTTGTCCATAGTCTGTGCCCCATTAGCAGATGGATTGGTTGGAAGTGGCTGACTGATGTGCTGCATTGGCAAAGACAGACTTTCCTCCATTAAGACTCCAGGAGGAAAGTTGGGTGATGGATTAGACATGTCTGCCCTGACAGTGGTTAAGGAGTGTATGCAGCACAGATTTGCCAATCTCATAATAGCTTAGGGTCAGTGGTTCTCAACCTATGGGTCGTGACCCCTTTGTAACAATGAAAATACATCTTGCATATCAGATATTTACATTACAATTCATAATAGTAGCAAAATTACAGTTATGAAATAGCAATAAAAATAATTTTATGGTTGGAGGTCACCACAACATGAGGAAGGGTGACGGCATTAGGAGGCATTAGGAAGGTTGAGAACCACTGGTTCGATGAATCCCTGGAGTGACACAGAAATCAAATCAGGCAGAGATCATGCTGTTTAGAAGGGTTGTCCAAGGGAATTTGAGTGGCACATTCATATTTCCACATGGATTTTTATCAGATTCTGCCCATCCCCACAATGTTCCCACCCACTGTACTGGTCCAATTGTCCTGATGGTTCATTAGGTCAATTCCTCGGGACTCTAGGTCACTGCTTAGAATGCAGACTCCAGGATTTATTATTGCTGTCTCCCAGCAAATACATGAAATTCACTTTAGTTCAAACCACCCAAGCATGACAACTCTAATAATGATGTTTTAATAGTGTCTACTGTGTTAAAGTTTTTTGAAATCTGATATCTGACATGAGCTAATATAAGCAATATCACAACCCCCCATTTTTTTAATAAAACAGTTCCTTAAATGAGGAACTAAGTTGCACTGTACTGATAAAACCTAATGATTTCTAAAATGACGTTTTACTCCAATATTTATAATTTCATTGTTAGCCAAGATTGTATTGTGGTATTTCAGAATATAAGCAATAATGTTCCTCAGCCCAAGTACATTGAATTCACCTCAGAAAATTTAGGTAACTAATTATCTGAAACTACTGAGGCGGCGACTGTTTGCTTCCTGTATGATTACACTATAATGTAAGGTTTTTCTGTAATGGAACAAAAATAATCCAAATTCTTTACTCAGTATGCTAACTGGCTACTCTAAAAATTGCTGTTCAGTTACTTGCAAATTTTTATATAATGAGTATGCAGGTTTGGCTTAACAAGGTTGACATTGTTTGGGGGTAACAGATGTGTACCTACGTAGTTTTAAATGAAACCAAGCCCCAAAGAGGCTCAATAAACAAATGACAATGTTTGGAAAAGAAAGAAGCTTGTTTCCTTTGATAGGGCACAGGGAATTTAACCAATCTGTGTTTATAATTACTGTCTGGTTTAGTTAGTGCAAAAGAATCTACTTGCTACCCACTTATAAATAAACAAAATAGATCTACTTTCCTATTTTGCAGCCGGCACATTGGAGTTTATTTTTCTTTTTCTTTCTCTTTTTTATTGACAACAGACCACTTTGGTTCCATTATGTTGTTCTATTTTAAACATTCTTCTGGATTTAGGGAGCTTCCCCCCCTTAATTCTTGGCCTGGCTTATAAAGATGACACCTTCTCCCATATTTCAAGTCTTTCCCTCTCCCCATCAAATCTGTAAATTACTAAATTTGAATCAGTCATCCAGATTTGGATGTTTGGTTAGATATCAGAGTTGGTTTTTTGTTTTGTTTGTTTTGGCAAGCTTATATAGAGAGCAAGACGCTACTACCCAGTTAATTATAAGACAACGTCAAATGAACGCTGTCAGTTTAGGGCCATAGGAGAACGCTGTGTAGCACATGAAGTCAGTTGTTTGGATCCTCTGAACAGGCACATATTTTTGGATTGGAAATTAATTCTCACCTTTTAAATCCACAAAGGCGTGCTATATAATTTCATGAAGAAATTATATAAATCCATTCATTGTTTTGAAATCTTCCTTTGGCGATGTTGCTATCAGTAAATTTATTGCCTTCTTTATGTCTGTTGTTAGTTAATGGAAGTAGGTATATTCACTTAAACTTTGAGTTGGCTTCACAAACTATTTCTTCTATTTTTCCCTCAAATTGAGAATTAATTGTACCAATATAAAGATAGGTCATCAGAGAAAATATATTGAATTTTCACTTCCCTGTATTATTGGTAATATATTTTTTAAAAAATCTAGTTAACCAAATGGTTTCTCAATTATTTTGCTCCTTGAAATTAACATTGGATTATTATTTATTATTGAAATCGTTCTTCACTGTTAAGACAGATTTTTACTAGTGTGTGGTGTGGGTTTACCTTTTATGAAGATTGCATTAATCCATCACGAAAATTTTAAAACTCAATAAATTCATTTTACCATAAAAGATGTATAAAGCCATAAGCATTTTCCAGATGTGGATATAAGTAAAGAAAATTCGTCTGTTCTGAGAGAGGAAAAACTGTTGACATTTCTTTGAAGTGTAATCTCTTTTGTTTATTTGGGTTTTAATAGCTTCCAGCAGTTAGCCACATATTTTTTAAGTGATGTTGCTCACATACTCTTTTTTTTTTTATTTTTAAGTCGTGAGTGGCATTAACTTACTGCCATAAATTTAAAAGCTTAACCTGTAAAGAGAGAAGACCGTCATTGGGATGTATAACTGAGTAATTGCCAAAAAGTGCAAGGCACCATTGTGCTTAGCAACTGTTCTCAAATGGAAACTATTGGGGCTGAGGGGAAGAGGTTAGGGAGTCAATTTGCCATCGTTTTAATCCTTAAGATTTATCTATAAAGAGCAATCTTCAGGTGTTGCCTATTTAAATAGTAACAGCATTATCTTTTTCTTTGTGCCAATTATCTAGCCATTCAATTTAAAGCAAAGAGAAGAAATTTCCAGGTTGCCATTGTGCACATCACCTGTGCTCCACAGGATAACGTGTGCATGTATGCACACAGACACGCAAAAATGTCCTGTGAATAAGGGAGAAAATTTAGAGTGATAAAAAATCATTAAAATTGACTGAGCAGCTGAAAAGTCTGTGACACTGAAAAATGGAAACTATTTGGAAAGTAAGTGAAAACTTAAAAAAAATATGTATAAGCTTTTGACATTTCATAATGATTTATATAACAGGCTGCATGAGAATTAATTTGATATCAGATGTAATGCTAGCCATAACCTACTGCACAAAGTGGAGTGCATTCAAGGTTGAGAAAAATTTTATATATATAAATTAAGTTTGAGAACCATTCTTCATTCTGTCCAATCAATGTTTCTTAAATATTACTTATAATAATGTGAGTCTCCAAGGCTTAATATGATGGTCTTTGTAGATATAAGTGTATTCCTGTAGTTGTTTCCTTTCTATGTGCGATGATTCTAATGAGCATGTGTGTGTGTGTGTGATACTTAAATGCTGCATTTCTCTTCAGGTGGAATTGATTTTTATATATCTATGCTGAAAAAAATAGTCCTGAAATGTTAATAAAATATTAGTAAAGTGATACCATTGTTATCAGAATAAATAAATAGGAATTCCCTATGATTCTGAAGAAACTCTAAGCAAAACCAACTTGTTCTATGTTTTTAATGCTGTTCTAAGCAATATGCTGCTAATAAAATTATTTTAAGGGATGCTCCTTGACCAGCAACTCAGGCTATATATTAAGATTTGCTCTGTTTTTCATGTGTTTTCCATCAAGGAAGTCTGTGGTTACCTTCCTGATTCTGCTGGACTGGAAAAACATAGCTAATATGGTGTGATCTGGAGAAAGCTTTGATGCAGGGACTTTGCAAATAAACCTCCAGATGCCATATGGTTTACATTCATCTCTCAATTTATTTCCTATAAATGTCTATTGAATATTCCATTGAACCAACACATGTGAAACTAGAGCTGAAAAAGAGACCAGTATATAGAATACTTTGTGGCAGCAAGTGATTATCATATTTCTCTCCCGATATTGCTACCAGCCTTAAATGCACGGTAAATTAGTCAAATGCTGAAGTTCTCAGACTTAAAGCAAAAATACAGAAAGAGGTATCTTAAGTTATCAAAACAAACAGTCCATTTTTATATTTTGGGCAAAGTATCACACACTCTAGAGTAAGATTTATTTCTGGCGGCAATGAGTTGTGTGTTTAAGTTGCTACCACTTGAAAAATAAAGTCCGCTATGCCTTGATGCAGAAATAAATGCTATTAAGATGCTGTAAAAGAAAAACAGCATTAAAGGAAGAGTTTTGCCTGAATCTGTTTGGGGATTGACATGTTTTATATCATCCTCTTTGGTTCCATTCTGTTGTGGAATCCAGGCACCGCCACTCCATGTTTCTGTATATCAAGAAAACAGGCAGGAGTAATTCTTCTGAGAACTGTGTTTGCTTAACACCTCCCTCACCTTTCCAAAATGAATGTGTTCTCATCCCTGTTAAGGCAAGCATTTCCAAAGACTTTTCTCGGAAGCTAGAGAAGAATATTCTACAATTTTAGAAAATCCTTTTTTGCTAAATTGACCCACACTGCTTTTATCTCCCAGTGACAAATACATATTCCTTATCAACATCCCTATGAAAATAGAAACATAGTATCTGGCAATGACCTAATACATGGCAAATCAACTTCTTTATGCTCATGTTACTTCTAGTGTCTACTGTCTCTGGCACTTCTACATTGATACCAACCCAGAAACATAAGGACAAAATATGGGTGGGGGAAAAGGAAGAAGGATTTTCTCCAATGCAGCATTTTGTTGCTTTTCAGAATTCAGTCTTCCAAGTCTTTTATCTAATGCTTTAATATGAAGGCTTGGTAATTTAATAAAGCAAATCAGAAAAGCACAAAAAATCAAAGTGTTACTAAGTTAAATCTGCATGCAAAGAACTCCATGAGTCCTTATGAGAGAAGAAGGGAGAACAGTTGTTTCCACAGACTCTAGCCAGGCCACAGTTTGTCCCTGGGATTACAAAACTTTGGGTGTTCTATACCACCAGCTCAGCGCATGATTAGGTTTTTATTTCCTTAACAAAAAAAAAAATGTGGCATCAAACTGAAAAATCATTTCTTAGCCAATATGTTATGTATGTAAACCAAAACTATTATACATTACAGATTTTTATAGCCAGTTAGATTAAATAGCAAATAAAATAGTAATAATAAATCAAGAAGGAGGGGAAAATCACTTAAAATAGCAAAATTTTTGCTTTGTACATCATTGTTTTGTGATACTAAAGCTTGGGTTGAGAAATCTTATATTTAAAATGTAGGACTTTGAAGTTAAAAACAAGCATCTCATTCAGATATATTTTTAAATGAATGAATGGCAAAGAAGAAATTTCTTATTTATTTTTAACCATAGAAAGTGCTTGAGATATTTGCATGTGCTGTTTTCCATTTATTTTTGTTATCATTATTATAAAATAGACAGTGCCAGATGCTCCTAACTTTAAAACCTTTATTTTTAAAGTTTCCTTCAGAAAATTTTAAATGACTAAACGGGAGAATGATAGAGAAGAGACTAATCTCTGCGTAGGAATAGTTTATTTCTTTAAAAAGTGCATTTCTGATCATAGAATCCTTTGACGAAAATTTCATTGGTTACCAAGAAGAAGATAGTGTGTTCATTCCACACCTATATAACATACAATGGAGATGTTTACTCTTTTCTAATTTTTCAAATTACATTTTGCAGATTCTGTCAGGTTAAAATTCCCTGGTGACAAATTCTATTCCATAGTAATTTTCTTCTTTTGGAGGTTAGTATTTCTTTTGTCTATTGAAGTAGAAATGCTTCTAAAATGGTTACCTCCTTTAAGATGGTTGTATTTATCTTAGGGCTTCAGGATGGGAGGAGCAATCATTTGTGAAATTCAAATGCAAGTTTCCCAAGAGTAACTCTTCTAAATCCTGTTCTTGAGCCAAAATTCCAAATTATAAGTGTACCTCTTAACAGTAAACTTGCCCCCCATTGATTCTACCCTGAAAGTCCAATCACAAGTAGTAAATCACATTATCAGAATTGCTGTTTGTGATTATTGTAGTCCTGATTGGTGATCCTACACTAAGCAAGCATTTAAATAAGATTAAGAGTCCCTTCTTCTGGTTTCATTACAATAGAGCCTTGACGTGCTTACATCAAATTAATTAATATAGCTTTTGCCTCATTTCAAATTGTATTAAAAAAATCAACACATTGTACCCCACATATATGCATAAATATATTCATGATCTATGTGTGTATGACTTAATAAAAAAAAATAGAGACTTGATTTAATAATTTGGGGGGAAAAAACCTAATATATTTGGTCCTTCTATTCCCTCTGTTATTGAGGACATTTGGGTCTATTAAATAGTGTTGGTAATTTCTAAAAAAAAAAAAAAAAATGCCATTTGCTATTCTGGTTCCCATCCCAATAGAGGATTCCAATTTCTGTTCTGTCTGGCGTAAGTGCCCTCAATTAATAATCACAGAGCTGACTCTGTGGCTCTCCAGACCCTCATCCTTGCCAACTGGTGCTCCTCTGCCAAGCCCTCGCCAATTCCTCCTGTGTGTGCCCCATGGACAAGCCCTTCGTCTGAACCTAGCAACTTGGCACTTTAGTTAACTGTTCAGAGAATCTTGCCAATCTAAATACAGAGCTCTGGAAACAAAATCACCCCAAGATATTAATTTTCAGAATTGCCATTTCACTAACGAGTATACAGATTCAAGTTACTATGTCCTAGAACTGATGTATTTCCATGGGAAGGATGAGAAAAGACACATAAACTGAGCAGGTGTTTCTGACTGCCAATCATGAAGACTTATATTTGACTTTAAGTGTAGTCTGGCAAATTAGGTGGTATTGGCATATGACTGTGAAATGGAAGGCACTAAAAGATAGCTTAACTCTAGAAGTTTCTCTTAAATGGCTTGTTTTCTAATAGTGGATACAGATACTTCCAGATACTTCATGAGGACATTTGTGATCAAGGAAGGTGTTGGGATTGAAGGACCGCAAGAGTTGGATATCTGAAAAGAGGTATTTTCTCCTTGAAATGAATGTGTGTTGTCTATGTATAAGACTAGAGAAAAAGAATTCAGAAGTTTTTACATAGAGGTGCTTTCTCCTCCTTTCTTCCTAGCCCCAGGACTAGAGGCTCTAATGGAGAAAGCCACTAAAACAACTTGGATATTCCAATTTTTCTTAGATGACTTCATAACCCATTTTAATTGAAGAACAAAAAAGATAGTCTCTTCAAATCATTTTCCCTTGGAAATCATTCATGTTGGTGGTTTCCTTACAAGTCATCTTTCCCACTTTTCTCACCCACAGAAAGTTAAGCCAAAAACATCAAATTACACAATGGTTTGAGATGGGACATAATATAAATTTGGGGCACAGCTGGGTCTCAGATAACATGCAATACAAGTGACATTTTGGTGCCAATGATCAAAATATAAGTCTATGAATAAGTCAATGGCTTTGTTGAGTAGAGCAGAGAAGTCTTCCCTTGTCTAATGCATCCTTCTCAATCCCTTTACTACCAGGATGGATGGGACAGGGATGAAGTTATAGCTATCGACCTCAAACTACTCATTAACCTCAGCAATTTTTTTTTTTTTCTGGGCTGAAATGACATTTCTTTAGTTGGTATTCTTCAATTGCAAGCCACATAAACACAGTATAACTCAAGCAGAAAAGGAATAGAGAAAAGGTTATGCGTCTCATGGAATTGGCAGGCTGCAGGGAGGGAAAATGCTGGCAGCTATGGGACTGTAGAGTTCAGTCAACATGAACCCTCTGCTGGATTGATGAGTTTCTGGTTTGATTTTTGTTGTGTTTTGTTTCCTCCTTGACTAATTCCTCCTAAATTTCAGTCTGCGAAGAGAAAAAGTCTGATTGACCCAGCACAAGTGTCACCAGTGGGCCAGGGGAAGCAGGACACTATGACCCCACCAAAACCAAAAACAATGGGGATACAGATCATTCCACCAAGGGAATTGAATGCAAATACCCAAGAGAAAGACCAAATCATAACAAATGTCCACTAGGATCATCTGTCCCGTGGGTCACAATGAAAAGATCGAAGAAAAACCTGGCCAAGTAGGCTCATTCTGCTGCGCAAACAAATAAAACAAGCCTCCTTTCAAGTGATACACAAGAATAAGTGGTAAAAATAAACAAACTTTTTGGTCTAGCCTAACATAACTATGATTTTGACTATATTCTTAAGCATCTTTGGGCCTCCGGATTCTTGTTTGTGAAATTAATTTAGTAGCCTAACCCCTAAATCGTAAGATAGAATGTATGAATATATATATATTTTTTTAAGGCCTAATGTCCAGTATTCTACCTGACAGCCACTGGAATAAGGAAGTACTGCATACATAGGATTCCTTTCCCTATCTTTCTACAGGTTTGACAACCAGGAGACACTTACACATTTGTTGTTCAGCAATGACTAAAGTGAGCGTCAGTACACCAAGATTGCCATTGGTGCCTTAGAATTCAGAACCACAATACAGTTTGGAAAATCATAGAAGACCTAACTTTCTGATCAGATTCCCTGTTAGTAGCAATGACTATTGCCAATAGAATAAGGATAAAACAGGCTTGTATGTTAGGAATGTTTTAACCATCCAAATGGTCTTATTGGTTGATGGGTCCCTAGCTGCTTTATAATAATCTTAAATATTACAATACTGTTTCAAAATACCTTATTTTCATTAGCTCAGACTACTGAAGCCAATGGTATATATGATCTGCATCTTTTGGCAGGCCAGGATTAGCTTAGTTGAAAAAAAGGCCTTCCAAATATTACACTAACTCAAAATCATGTGCCTTTATTCTTTCTATATCCTTCCCTATGTCACCTGGTGAAAACTTTGGATCCAAAAGTCTATTCTCCATGCCAACTACCCCCCTCCCAACCACACTTTCCATGTATAAATTTTTATTTAGTTTTGTTTTATCCAGATTTCCTCCCCATTCCTTAGTGGCGGATGCCATTTTCCTTTGTCATCTGAAATAATATATGGGAGATTACCTGACTATAATTTACTAGGCAAGTGCATGAAAAATGCTTTCATTTACATGATTAACATTTAATTAACATTGTTAATTAACATTGATTTTTTAAAACTTTTTCAGCTGAAGTGTAACACTTAACATTGACCTTAACTCTTAAAATAAAAGCTAGGTATTAAGAAAGCTCAGGGAAGTTGATGATTGATAACATATATTATGATTTAGCTCCATGTGATCTGGGTAGAAGTTATGAAGTAATGTGCATTCTACCATATAAAACCCTAATGATGGTTAATGTTAGCTAATTAAGATGAACACTGGATGGAGCCAACCTGGCTCATAGGAATATTAACGTTCTATTAGAGTCTAAGAAAATACTATTTTAGTCAAAATCATATATAGTGAATCATTTTAGGTTCTCACTACAAAATACATTCAGAATCAAATTAGACATTAAAACCGTATTCTAATCATTTTTGCCAACAAAGATAATATTAAACACCTTCTTGAATTGAATGTTATACCATGTGGTCTTTTTGTTTCATTTTGTTTTAATAAACTTTAAATACAGATGTATGCCATACCTATATATTATCACCTAAGAATCTGTAAATATTTGTCACCCTCAATTTTTTGAAATATTTTATATTAACTCATCTACATAAATTAAGGGTAATTCAAGACATCCTTTCCTATTGGCTACAAAAAACATCAGACTTCTATATCCTGGATAACGTTCATTAATATTCTTTTTCCCCAGTACAATATCTTTGGGATGCATTTAAATTGGTACAACTGTGTGATTTGAGCAAGTTGTTATGCCTTTCTGGGACATAATGTCCTTGGCCTTCAGATGAAAGGGTTGTATCATGGGGTCAAGGTGCCTTTAGGTCCTAAAATACTTCATGTCCAATATATTCAGGTCACTTATTCAACATTTGAATGCTAGCATGTCAGTGGGCAGTAGCAACACAGATGTATAGAACAATGCTGCCTGATGAGTCAGAAATATTTTAATACTTCAACTGAGTTAGTTTATACAACTTGGAGAAATGCCTCAAATAGGGTGACACTCACTGTGCTTGTCATGAACTCGTCCCCAAACGAAACCAAGAAACCAGTTTGTAGTGGAAAATATTTCCATAAGGTTTGTATGCTGTGTACTGTCCTACTGGGTTATTTCTGTGCCCTCGAAGGGCAGGTCTGGGGCTGGCATCTCTGAGAGGCAGGACTGATGCTTGAACCAAGAAGCCACAGCTACTCTGCGCAAGCTTCGTAACGTAGGAATAATTATTTAATAGTTCCTTTCTCAGGCAAAGTCATCTCATGCAGTTAAATCATTTGAACAATTTATTAAAACTGTATTATATTAAAGCAATCAAAGCTATATAATACCATCCAACATATGCCTAGGATCTTAATGTAAGAGAAGCTGCTTTACTGAGACCCTGGTTCTCAAGCACTCTCCTCCAAGGTATGGGATCTTTTTGGTGATAGACCGTGAACAACGGTAATTAGTAATCTCCCACAACCCAGGCCCATTACACACACACACACACTTACATGTTTTTTCCTTTTCACTACTTACTCTCTTCCTAGTGCTTAGAGCAGTGTCTCCACGGTAGGAGCTCAATTTCATACTAAATGAATAAATACACTTTAGCATGTGAGGTAAGTGATAGTCCCACTTACTTCCAAACATAGTAGATGCACAAAAAACATTTGCTGAGTTAAAACAAAATGCCTGAGGTCCTGTGTGGTGACTCACACTGGTAATCCTAGCATTCTGGGAGGCTGAGGCAGGTGGATTGCCTGAGTTCAGGAGTTTAAGACCAGCCTGAGCAAGAGCAAGACCCCATCTCTAAAAACTAGCCGGGTGTTGTGGTGGGCACCTATAGTTCCAGATACTTAGGGAGGCTGATGTAAAAGGATTGCTCGAGCCCAATAATTTGAGGTTGCTATAAGCTATGATGCCATGGCACTCTACCCAGGGCAACAGAATAAGACTATCTCAAAAAAAAATTAAAATTAAAATTAAATAAAATGCCTTTAATGATGCCATTAGTATATATGTAAATATATTGTTGTGGAGGCCTCTCCCATGGCAAGTGCTAACATCTCTTGAAAAAAAATCCTCTGAAGGAAGACACTAAACATTTTTCATTTTACAATACTATTTCTTGAGAACTTGTAAGGGGAGAAAATAATTAAAATTGAACATTATCTTCTGTTTAAATTTTAATATACTCTGAGTAAAGCCAGCCAGCTTCTATGGAAGGATAGATACTTCCATAGAAGTATCCATAGTTAGGCTGGTTGTGAGAGGGGGTGCAGGGAGAGCCGAGGAAGAGGCTATTCACTTTACTTTTGTGTTGACAATAGTCAATCCATAGGCCAAATCCAGCCCAAGGTATGTTTTAACTGATCAATGAATTTTGGTTTAAAGTAGTGACTATTATTTAAAAATGGAAAAAATGTCTCAAAATGTAAATCTTTTGGCTTAATATCAAGAAGAGTTGGCAATAGTGAACCCAAATTTTGTCACCTCCGTAAGACAGGGCACCTTTTCCCATTTCCACAACCCCAGACTGAAACTCCGCTCTATTCCACATCCCCAGACTGAAATTCCACTCTCATTTAAATGTCTAACCCCTTTAGGCATTTGAGTTTTGAATTTGCTTTAGATGATTAGGTACTATTTAAACTATTTTTTTTTTTTTTATTTTTAAGGAAGTGACATCTGCTATTTTTGTGATTCATATGACTGAAGAATTTTTAAGACAAACTGAGAAATGATTTCTCAAGCAAGTAACAAAGCAATGTGTATAGTAAAATTTAATTTTTCAAATATATGAACATATATACCTATATATTTACTATATAAAACATTTTATACACATATGTAAAAGTGGGCATGAAACCTATTTCAAATATGTATATAAACACAGAAAAAAGACTGGAAGGATATATTCCAGTATTATTAACAGTAGTGACTGCCTCAAGATGATGAGATTTTAGGTGGCTTTTATTTTAGATTTTGTTTTTCTCTATTTCCTGGTGTGTGTTGTTTTTTATTGTTTTTGTTTGTTTCTGTTTTTTTTTTTTTTTTTTTTTGCTTTTATGTTTTTTTTACATTTTAAAAAGATAGCAATAAATTATTTT